>WAAG01061403.1:11991-29097 GCA_013390105.1 Tichodroma muraria
CTCCCACAAACCACCTGTTTAGGAGAGTGAAGGAAATCAAATTTGGAAATACCTAAACAATCAGTAGGATATACTAAACAAGAGGACTTTGGTGGAACTCACAGCAGCTAATTATGGTGAAGGGCTTCAAATCTTTTACAGAACTGGGTATGCTGGCCTAGTAGCCATCCACCTCAGTGACTCTTCATTCAAGTTCATGCTGACTCCATGCAAATTTTTTTAAAGGCTGCATATATACTAAGACATTAAAAATTTTAAATTAGTCCATTACTCTTATCTATCAAGGATTTCCTCTGTATAAATTTAACTGATCATGTCTGAATGGAAGCCAGATTAGAGCACTGCACTCTGTGACTTGAAGAAGCATGATTCTAACATCTATCAAGAAAGTGCAATTAATTAACTCCTGCCCCCAAGAACATTCAACAAAAAAGATCAGCTATAGCCAGACTTAAGACGTAGTACTCTCACAGTCAGTCAGGTTTCCATACAGCTGGAGCTGGAGCTTTTACAAGGAGCTATGGGCCGAGATATTTACCAGCTTTCCACCTCTGATTTATGCACTGAGCATACCTGAGCAGCTGCTAAAGGAGGGATTCTGCAGTGACCCTGGACAGTCTATAAGGAAATGCGAGTACATGCTGTGTGCAGCTTCCGAGTATTAATTACAGGCCAAGCTACTCATGAACAATCTCAAGTGTTTGTTTTACAAGTGAGGTGTTCTCTGGCCAAAGTCAAGTACTGCAGCAGCTAAAAATAAACCAGGGCTTTGAATACTGCTTGTTAATTAAGTCTTAAGTTCTTTCACTTTCATCATTTCACTTCTTAAGCTGTTTTAGTCTTAGAGGAATACAAGTCTCACCAACTACTGAAAAAGAATGCTAAAATAATCTTTCATTTGCGCTCTTTTCATACCATAATTGCTACCAAAACTTGGAGACAAAAAACCAACAAAAACGCCCTACCTGGGTTAGTGCTGCTGAACAATGATGCTGGAAGCAGACTGGCACAGCCTGGTGTTTCTGCAATTCCCATGAGACATAGCTTGCTGAAGTGAGTTAAGGAAGACTTTTCTCCCTAGAATGGAACAGGCTGCCTAATATTTATAAATGGGAAAAGCAAGATGCCCTGATAATCCTACAGCTCACAACACTTTTCCTCGAGACCTTTGACTGCTTTACAGTTTACAACTAAGCTGTGACACTTCATTTCTTCCAGAGGAAAGAGCTAGAAAGAACTTAAATTTTTGTGTATTTTCATTACCAGAAAGAGAATACTATTTTATCTTACTAGTGATAGGAAAAAGAGAAAAATAAACATGGCCTACATAGATCATTCTCCTCACTTTTTCATGTTGATGACACTGCATGAATATAGGTCTGTTTTTCATGGAGATAAACTGGAAAAATGGGAGGCAAGGAAAACTCACTTTAGATTACACTTAAATATTTTATGAAGACTATACCAGGTACAAATAGAATTTGAAAGTTGCATTTTCAGTGGGGTAAATCTGTAACTCAGCTAGAGGGAAGCACGAACCCATCAAACCAAGTGATCCTGAACCCATCCCCAGCTGTGTGCACGCCTGGTGAGCTCCCGCCCCTGCCACGTCCATCTGGAATTGCCTGGTTTTTCACACAGGCCATTCCATACTTTTCTATATAATTTCTTTTGACACTTGACTAGCACACCTGTTGTCTGCCATCTCCCATGTCAAAATTCAATTTTTTTCCCCACGTTCTTCTGGGCTCTGCATTGTTCATTACTGCTTCCTCTACTATATCATCAGTCTTCCTCTTGGAATCAGAGCTGCAGAACATGCTCTGAAAGTTGCACGTGATGCTACTGAATTGCTCCCATTCTCCACTGACCCCAACCAATATGGGAATGGTTTTAAACACAAATGAACCATCCCACTTTCAAAGAGGTTCACTTCAGAAAAAGGTTGTTGCCTTAACCCTCTGCTCCTGTTCTTTTGCCTCTGGCAATTTCCAAACTTCAGATCATTTTGGATATGGCATTTACATACACTATTAATGAAGTGGGAATTCTCCACGGCAGAAAACATCGTCTTTCATTTACCATTAACATGGGAACAATTCTACATACATCTGTAACAGAACCATACATCTGCCTCAGTAATTCCAACATATTTTGATTTTCATTACTTCTGCTGTTTTTCAGAAAACTTATCTTCTGGGGGAACCACAGGAGAGGTATACCTTGAAGTTAGTTTTTCTGTGAAGCATGATGCAGACTTGTGAAACCTGAACGACAGTTTTGCTTTTTTTAAAAGGATATAAAACATGAGAATCTGGATGAGTCAGTGATGCCCAGCACACAGAGTTCACCTTCAGAGAGAAGAAGACATACTATTTTTGTGATCTGTTATTCAATTAAGGAAAGATTATTTCCATGCAAAAATGACATAAAATTAGGCACTGCACACAATTCCTCAGCCCACTAAATAACTCAGTAATGGGGCACAAGCATTTCAGCTTCATACTCTTAACAGAACAGCATTGAGAAGTCTGACCAAACACAGACTAAGGCACCAAGCACATCCTGTTATTCAAGAGACAATCCCTGAAAGAAACTGGGCATGAAGAGATCGTGAAAACCTTTTTTAAATATGCCTCATATCTAAAGGAGGATAAACAGTTTAAGGGTAAACTGTAAGGATAAACACAGCTTCCCAAAATTATTTTTAAGAAAGAAGCATGCAAATCATGGTAGTTTTGGTAGCCAAACATCAGTTTTGCCAGCAACAGTTCAAGTCTAAAGTAATCACTACCCTTGGAAGCTGGTACTTCCACGTAGTCTTCCATTCCAATTGTAGTATAACATTCCTGACAACTATCACTGGGTACTGAACACTTTCAGGACAGGTTTATTGTGGTTCTGTGTTTACCCAAGCTTCACATTTCTAGATTCTTCCATTCTCTTTTCCCAGCCCCTTCCCCAACCCTCGTGGCACTTCCATCTGAGCCTCCCAAGAACAGTGTTCTGAGAATGCAACCACCAAAGGAAGGAGGAACAGAAAATAGTACTTTGCGGTTTGTGAAGTAGAGGTTGTCATACATCTCCACAGTGAGAGACTCCTTCCCCAAACCGCTGAGATTGATGATACCATATTTACATCCTCCATGCTCTACATCGTTCACAGTGAATATTCGTTCACAAGCAACATCTGCCTGTAAAACAAAAGCTTACCGGTCACACTTACTGGAAACTTACAGGAAAAACAGCTTGAGGGAGTTGCATTAGGTCTAAAATGAAACAACACATTAATTCTGATCCCTTTAACACCACCTGTTTCCCATTCACCTCTAAAATCAGAGGCCATCTCCTTTTAAATGCATGCACAGAAAAAACAGGGATAAGAAAAGGATTCAATTCTTGGCTAACAACAAATGATCTTTCCAATGTTGACAATTCTATACACTTACACTGTTTCTGAGTCCCTTCTGGCTTCAGCTACCTATGCAGTGCTCTGTTTACAAGGCCAGGAGCTGATCCTGGAGAGCTTCCTATATTGTCTATGAAAGATCATGAAATGTAAAGTGATTACTGATGTTTACTTAAATTCTCTGAACCACAGGCTTTGCCACTCCCAAAATTCTCCTCTTTCATTTTTTTCTTCTTTCTTTCGATCCTCTCCACTCCTCCTCCCAGCCCCACAATAATGATCCACTCAACTCCCATTTACTTCCAAAAGAACATGTTGATCAGATTAAAAAAAAAAGAAAAATACCCAAAACCTAACAAAAAATGTTTTCATATCCAACCTTTTTTTATAATTTTCCTTTGTAGGTAAAGGAACAACCTCTCCCTACCTGTTTAAAGTTACTGAGCCCAGATTTTAAGAACTGACAGAGCAGGAAAAACACATCTTTAAAAGCTACATTTGACCTCTGTGATTTGATTACAAGAGCCTGAATTTTCACTGAAGACGGGTTCTCTTTAAAGATTTATCATTTCTCATAACATACCACAATGATTTTAAAATTGTTGGTTCCAGCAACTGAGGAATCTGGACTGTGAATTTCTATCTTCCTCCTCTGCATGCAGTTCACTTTTAGTTCATGGACTAGCCTGTAAAAGCAGGTAGGAGGGTGAGGGGGTTGAAGAGAGAATTCAGGTAAGTCTAAATTTAATGCACATGAAAAGAATTCTGGCCAGGATATAGAACTGCTTCTCAATCACTGAAGAGAAAAATGCCTGAATAACTAGCGTGCTGAAATTGAACTTGCATAACCCATGAACATGTGCATCTCCCACGTTCATGGAATTTCATCCCACTATTTTGAACCCCAGCACATCATTAGTAGCGAGAACAGCAACACAGCAAGTCACTAACTTAACTTGCCTTCTGTTGTTCTAATGGGGGGCAAGGGAATGGTCATGTCCATTGAAAGACACTTATCCTAAAAAGCTGTGCTATACCCATAAAGTACAATGTGGCAAAACAGCATATCCATATACATACATAAAGTGAACTTTTTTTGAAGTAAAATTGGGAAACAACTTTCTCATCTGAATTCCCATCATTTTAGTAAACTGATTATTACAGAATATAACCTTTTTTTCTGACTGAATAATATGTTCCTCCTCATCCCAGTGGAACAGTAAGAAATGCAAGAAAACCTGACAGAAATGGTTGCACTAACAGCAGAACTTGGCACTGCAAACCAAAGACAAATGAAATCATTGTACCTGCAATAACTTGTGGAGCTGAGCAAACCTAGCTGCCTTTTCTGCAACAGCACAGATGAGTTCAGTCCAGCCCTTGTTGTTTTCTGGAAGAGAGTAACATGGAACTGTACTCAGTTATTTACTTGTTTAAGATTCAAACATGGCTGTGGGTCTCTGATGTTTGGGATGTTTATGTAACTTCTTCCTATAGCCTACACACATTAAAATTTTCAGAATGTGTAAAACACATTCCAGCACCATCTCCCTGACCTACTACAGTAAGTAGACAAGAATATACTCCTGTGAGATGTGGAGTGTTTCTGTAAACACAGAAGCTGGAGAAAAAATATGAAACCCCAACAGTCATTGTTTTCACTCCACATAATCAGCAGTACCAGCTGGAGGTGTAAAGTCACCTTCTGGTTTCATTACAACACCTCAAATTTTTCTTATACAGCAAAATCTTCTATCACAATGAGACATATTAAAAATGGAGTCTTACTCTTGTGCTTAAACTGCTTTTCCATTCCATTTCCATTCCCCCCTCCCCAGTCCTGGGGTTGGAACTAGATGATCTTTAATGTCTTTTCCAACCCAACTCATTCTATGGTTCCATTCCATGATTCACAAACTTTTTACAATTTAATGCAAACACCTTCTGAGGAGACCAAGGGATAGAGTATTCAGCAGAATTATGGAGTAAGAAATCTTTTCGATAATGCTCAGACAAAGCAAGTGTTTGAGAGTCAAAACGTTCTTTACAATGAAGACTGAAGAGCTGATTGGAGAACTTCACTGCTTAAGAACACTGTTCACTTCTTCCAAATGATGGCACATAAGATGAGCTGTTATTTGTAAACTTATAAGACATGTTCTTCAGGTAATGAAAAAGCATCCTTGTTAGATATTTTACCCACATTACAAATATGCAGCATCAGCATTAATTTCACTGTAACACTTTATGAAGGAAAGCACACAGGCTTTCCAGACATAAACATAAGACCTGCCTTGATTTTAGCTGTCAAAAAAAGTTCTTCAAGAAAAAGCTTTTTCCACAAACTATGATTAGTATTATTTCTTCAAGATCTGGGAATATGATAAATAAATTTATTAAAAATGTGAAAAACTTTTAATCAAGACTCCACTTTTCCAATTCAAGGCAAGAATTTGAAACCTGGCATCCAATATCCTAACTCGTGTAACTGTTCGACAACTGCAATTCCGAGCACAGTTCCTGTGTCTTTATAGGTTTTTTTTGTTTGTAATGACTTGATTTCCTTCCTGTGTGGAACAGCCAAACAAAAGGCTTCAAGGACTTTGTTCTTAGCAGAAAAAGAAATTGAATTGTCAGAACTTGAAGACTTTAGTTTATAATCTGTCCTGGGCCAGAGTACAATAAAGCCTAATTGCAATCCTTTTCAAAACATACCTGATTCTGTTTTTCTTCCTCTTCTAAGAGTCTCAGTCTTTTGCACTCCATCGCCTTGTGCTGAATGCTGTCCTTGGTGAGTGGGTTGTGGTTATTATGTCCAGGCAGTAGGCGAAAATAGCGGTTCTTTTCTGGGTCATAATAAAATCCTGGCAGTTCTTCAGGGTGGGGAGACATGGGGAAGAAAAAGTTGCAAAATCAGATGGATAACTAAGTTTGTTTATTGCGCTTTGATATTCCATGTCTTCATATGAATGTCAGAGTTGTGAGACCCAAAGCTCTAGCTCCCAACAGGTCCCAAGCATGACACGCAGGCTAGGAACAGATGAGCCACTTACAGGAGAAAAAAAGAGATTATTTATAGTGTTCAAATGCACTGCTCTTACCCAGGTACAGAAGGGACATCACCACTGACCAAGAGGAAATTCAGACCAATCAAAAAAGCACAAAAGAAAGGTTTGGTTGCAGAACAAAAATGTTCTTTCTTCATAAATAAATAATGAGGGGACATTCTTAGTTAAACGACTTGGTAGGACAGCAAAAAAAAATGACAATGAGGTATCAAATAAACCCAAATAAAGTGATTCACTTCCCAGAACAAGACACTTTTTCTTCAGCACATAGGAGAGATTTAGATAAAATCAAGAGTACATTTGGCTCCTTCCAAAGACGAACTGAGATGAGAAACTGTCTGTGTGAATGCAGGCAGACAAGTAAAACACTTTGATAGTTTTAAAATACTTTGACACATTGTCTCAAGACAAAGAAATGTATTCAGAGGCAATTGTTAACATTTCATTTCAAGACTTTTTATTTAAAACTTTATTTACCACCAGAGATTTCATTTTAAGTATCATCCTTTTGCAACTGCTTACCATTCAGCTCCTTGTCTGCATCTTTTAGGTTTCAGCTTAGCTACAAGTGACCAAAGCTTTTTCAGGTCAGCGAAAATAAAAAGTTAGTCAATGAATCAGTAAAGTTTATAAAAGCACACTACATTTAGTAGTTACACAGTAACTACACAGTAATTACACAGGAATAAATGTCTTGCAGGATACATCTCCTAGCATGCTCACAACACAAAGCAGTGATATACAAAAACAATCTCTTTAATCTCAGTGTTGTTTCGGGACTCTCTTATTGTACAGAAATGTAAGTTCCCACTGGCTTAGTTTTTGCTAGCATTATTTAATGAGTCAGGAAACCAGAATGTAAACAGGACATCTTTCTCAACAGCCACTGCTACTTCATTGTTTGTTGTAAATGAACAAGTTTTTAGCCAGAGTGTATTTATTACAGACTACAAAGTACACTGAAGGCATAAAAAGAGACACATCACACAAGAGACACACCACAAAGTGGTGGATTGTTGTGCCTTTCAGAAGACTGAGTAACTGAACACAAGCTGTAATTTTTTTATATGCTCTCTTATTTCATTTGCTTCCTTAGTAGTTAATTTTCCTCCTAAAGCAGCATTTCTGAAGGGAGAAACAGAATTGTATTTTTTCAGTTTATATCAGCTTGGCTAAGCACACAAGTTTTCAAACATAAGAAGCACTTGTGGGCCTGGAATTGGTTTGGTTCTGTTCTCCAGATCCTTACTACATCTTTTTGTACCACCTGATGTTACTTTTCTCCACAAACTTTACTGTTTGTATTGTTCCTGTCACACCAGATTATTAATGCAGCCACTACTACTTTTTTCACACAATCAGTATATAGGAACTGACTTTTGACCTATAAACACCATTTCTTACCTGGTGCTACAGAGTTCTGCGTTGAACTGGACGAAGAAGGATCTTCATTGCTGCTGGGGCCTGCATTCACTGGGGTCTGTGATTCTTCCTGCTCCAGACTAAAAAAATAGCAATGTCTTCAAGATAGGCTCACAATTGCCCCACACATCTGTCCCACAAAGAATCTAGAAAGCAGATTGTTACTACCATCAACAGAATACCATTCTGCAGTGCTCTGATTGCACTCTGCATATCATCATACATTAAACTATGAAAATCAAACAGTGAAAAATATTCCGCTTAAAAAATTTCTCAAAAACATTAGTGATATTAACATTCTAAAAGCCTTAAATTACTTGCTAATACATGAGAGGTGGCTATTGATTCTGCAAGTGCCTTTAATTCTTTTTAGCAAAAGATTAACTGGGCAATGGTACATTAAACAAGCAGCCCACTCCTGAAAGCACCCAAGTCTTCACAACACAAAGAGAGAGACAATGTGGGTAAAACACTGATGTCAAGTAAAAAATATTTTGCCATTCTCTCTATAACAAGAATTTCACTGATGAGGTTTAGAAACATGCAAAATAAACAAAAGTTTAATGAAAATTCCAAGAAAAGCCTCTGCTTTTCTAATAAACATTGCAGGGTAACTGCAGATTTCCTCTTTTTGAACTAATATGCATGAGCACATTCAGTACTGATGAGCAAATTTCCACTGGGATGTTTTCTGAATCACCTGTACAATTCTCACTTTTTCAGACAGGTCTTATTACATGTCATCTTAAAAGCAGTAGGTGAAGATATTTTGCAAGAGTCGTAATTTATTGAAAAGAAAACAGCAAAGAAACACTATTTCCAAAACAAGCTCTACTGTGGTTTGATTGTGCAACTTTGAAAATAGTTAAATGACATAACAGGTACACAAGGGAAAAAAACACCCCAGATCCAACCCAAGCACTTAACTTTAAAGCTCTGTAAGAGAACCCTTTTGATTCTGCTCACTGAAGTAGTGCCCATTTGCATTTCTAAGTTTTCTGACACAAGTACAACTAGTGTGGCAACTCATATGTTTGTCTCTTTTCCTAAAAATTGGTTGTCAAAAAAAAACAAACAACAACTTAGCATATTAAAGCAAATCATTAGCCTCTTTTAGTCCTGCAAGAGGCACTAAGGAAAGAACAGAGGAATGAAAAAGCAACTGTAAAAACAGCTCAAACATAGGCAAGTATAAGTTCTAAATAATAAAGACACGCTTTCCTGAAAGGATCAGTTTTCAAGGCAGGGGATTATTCCTGAGACCTTGTTTCATTCTCCTGATCTGCTAGATGTGGTATTATTACCACATTACTTACCATGCTTTCAAACATTCAGGAAGATCCTTTAATAACAGATTTTACACCAGTAGACTCAGAGGCTTAAAATAAATAGGCAGGTAGAATGAAGTAATTATATTTTTCTTCCCTGAACTGTCTTTGCATACTGATGAAGGGTTTATGGATGATAACGCACACCCAAAAGGACTAGCTCATGGAACCGCATCTCAGTTTAAAATTAGTGTACAGTTGTGAACACACAGTAAACTTCCCGAAATCAGTGCAATCCCACTCCCAGTAGGGATGACAGATAGACCACAAGTACTGCCTACTAGATCTTCAGGTGGCAACCCTCTCAGTTCTAGAAAGTCACCATTCTGCACATTTAATTAGGCATAAGAGCCGACGGCCTCGCCCATGCGCAGCACAAGCTGCCTGTACTTGCCTTTGGGCGCGGTTGTTGTGACTGGGTCTTCTGTGCCGGTGGGGGTGGTGGCTGCGCTTGTGACTGCTCCATCCACGCCTCTCCTTGCCTCGACGGTAGTTTCTCCGCATTTCTACTCTTAAAGCAAACATATACACATATCTCACCTCTGCTTGCCTGGAACGGCTCAGCACAGAAGTCGAGTCTCTTAATGCGGCCTCTTTTCAAACAGTTTCAACCCGTAACGATCAGGCCCGTCGACCGCCCGCAGCACAGCCGCTCCCCTACGCCTGTCGACTTCCCCGCTAGTCCCGGACCAGCTCCGCGGCTCACCCCGCAGAGCTGAAGCCGAANGGCGGGCGGATGGTGCGCGGTGCGGCGCTGAGGGCGTGGGGGGTGTGGGCTCAGAGGGGGCTCTAGCGCGGCAGGGGAGCGGCGCGGGGTGGAAGGGGTCGCTTAGCACGGTAGGGAAGCGACGCAGGGCAGAGGCATCGTGGGGTTTGCTGGGAGGTGGCGTGCTTTGACGGGACACCGAAAGGGTATCTCCGCTTCCTCCTCTTACGTCGCCGGCTCCCTCAGAAGACATCCTTTGGCTGTGGGCAGCTAGAAGCTATTACAGCCGCTCCGGATTTATCAAGAATCCATAAAAGATAATGTCTTGAAAGTGACTCTCCCGGCTGAGGCCCCTTGGTGCTTAATTTTTTCTTATTTTGAGCCTTCTACTGGTGGGCAGTATTGAGGCTCAAGGCTGCTCCGAGCACCAGAAGGGTGTGGTGCTAGCTACCATCTCCCTGCACTCAGAGTAATAAACCCCTTCTCTTCTTAATCGTATGTTGAAGGTGTCCTTAAGCAGTTTTTGTACAATGACGTTCCTCTTCCTGCTTGTTTAGCATCTAGGACTCTAAAAAATGTTCATCGTAAAAATGTTTGTTCACTTAATGAATGATTAAGGTTAAAACAAAAGCTATACTTAAAAGAATAGTGAAAAAGTAGGGGTTTAGCCTTTTTACTTCCAAAGAGATGAGAGATTTTTGGTTGCTATAACAACTTAAATGAGAAATGCCAGTACTTGGAAAATAGGCAATGGGTTTTTGCTACATTTGATGTTAAGACTTTGCACAAGTTTGCTGTCTTACTTGACAAGAGAGTAATTTTGGGGAGATAGTATTTTTTGTTTCTCACTCACGTGATCTGTGTTTTAAGTTCAAAATGCATAGAGTTAAAATAGCCTTGGAAAGTATTCACTTAAAGATATCAACAGCTGGTGAAATCACCTGTGGCTTGCATATACAGTTTGTGAGCTCCATTTCTTTGTCTTTACAAGGCAGAGCACCAGCATGGTCTAATCCTAAAGCATGTTTTGTTGGTTAGGTTTCTCCTAGTGGTTTAGTGATAGTGATCTTCAGCTTTCACCAGATGATTTTGAATTTTAATATAGTAACACCAGAAAAGTGCCTACAGAAAGTGAACTGTTGCTAAAACTGTCACTGGTGTTGGCTGGATTCAACGTGTGGTTTATATGGTGCTGGTACTTGATCTGTATGTAAATTTGATGCTGACAACACCTATGCACAGGGTTCAAGGGAGTGGTTTTTTTCCTGGTACTTCCTGACTTGTGGGTAATAGTTCCAGAATGTCTAATATTTTGCAAGTACTGTTGTACTCTGCTTTGCTCATTGGCTTTTATTCATCTGTTTAATTTCTGGTACCCAGTGAGCAATATTCAAAGTTCTGTGACCAGTATATGCTGCTTATAAGTTGAGGGATTCCTGTCACTGAAATAGTTACCATTGGGGAAGAAGTGTATTAAGTTATTTGTTTTCTCATTTGTATTACAGGTACTTACTATGAAAGTTAATAAAGGATAGATTGGAAGACATTTCAGAGATCACTGAAATGAAATATACAAATATATAAATGAAATTCATTCAGCCGTACATTGTTCCTTAGCTATAGCTTGTCTATCCTCTTCTTAAAGCCTTTTAGTTTGGTTTGTTCTGATTATTTTATTTTAGTATTCATTATTATATTGCACTGAGAGGTTTCCTGATGTGTTACTTTATTGCTTATTGCTGCAGTTTAAAAACATTACTGCTATTCCTTCTTCCTTCTGTGGATATACAAAACAATTTATTACCTTGCTCTCTGCAGCTGTATTCCATATTTGAAATGTGAAAAAGCTGTCTCTTTTGGATAATTTTCTGTAGATTGAAGACTGCCTCAAGAATACCATTCCACTAGGATATTACAGAGGACGGCTTTTAGCTTTGATGATTCTTGCTTTCTTTTTTTGGACGCCTTTCATAGAGAACAGATCTTTCCTTGAAGTGTGTTCCTCAAAGCTGGATATACCACTACTCAGCTGAGGCCTTCCTAGTGCCGAGTTTATTTTGCAGGCTATTCTCGGGTTGGAGTCGTAGGATGTTCTGCAGCGCTGCTAACTTCCGTGACTCTTAGGGCCAGAAGCGTGAGCAGTTTGAGAACCGCTTTGTGACCAGCTGCTCCCAGTCCGGGTTTGTGGAATGGCTCTCTTGTGCTGGTAACGACTGAATGCTGCTCATCTCAGGCTGGTTCATGAGCTGGCCCAGGCCATCCTGCCCTGCGGAGTTTACTCTGCCACTGTGTCCACCTTGGGTGTCTTTCTACTTCCTTGACCCGAGGGACTGGCTTTATACCCCTATAGCTGATTAAATACGTATGTCCAGATTATGCTTATTTAGTTGATTGAAATATATTTGTAAATTGCATTAAAACATTCTGTAAGGACCGAATTTTATCAATAACATTAGACTTTAAGGTTTGAATGTAGGTTTCGGATTGTTACAGTTTAATGAGTTGCCTTTCAGATGAACTGCAGGGTCTGAGTCTGTGTTCATTCTTAGCAGTTGCATGTCAAAATTCAAATCATTTTGTCTAAGCTCTTCTTTTGCGGAGGCTTGAGCTGTGTATTTTGTCTCATGCTTTCTGAGGGCCAAACCTGTGTTCTGCCTGTTAAAGCTCAGCTTAAATAAAACAACTCATTTGTAAGTGGGAAGGGTACCTGGGCCCATGGATTACCCAGGGTTTATGCAGGGTAATCAAAAGTAGGATTTTGGCTAATAGTAAAATTTGTGTTCTAAGACTGCTGAAATCAAAGCAACTTAAGAGTCTGTGTAACTTTGTGCTTACTCTGCATTATTAGCTGCAGCAGTCCTGCAGTAATAGTGTCAAAGCTCTTGAGAAAGTTGCTGTTTGCCATTTTATCTTAGTTTTCAGAATGCCCTGCTGTCCCACAGGCTCTGCTGTTAACGCAGAAAATAACTTTTGGATTCTCTGGCATTAAATCGGTAAGATTGGAAAAGACCTTTAAGAAGGTTGAGTCCAACCATTAACCAAACACTGCCAAGTCTACCACTAAACCATGTCACCGAATACCATATCTACACCTATTTTAAATATCTTCAGGAATGATGCTTTTGGAGTGGAAAAACTCCACTGCTTTTCTGGGCAGCTTGTCCTAATGCTTGACAACCCCCTTGGTGGATATTAGGAAAAATTTCTTCAGTCTAAACAAAGGAACAAACTGCTGTAGAATTTAAGGGATTAAGGTGATGAGTTTTTGCAATTCGGTTTGTATAAAGATCAGTAACTTCCTGCGTTTATTCTGTGTGTGCATGTGTTTCACTTTTTTACTCTGTCTAGTTTAAATCTCGAGCTCCCAAAGCGGTCCTGATGGTCTTGGAGGTGCAGCTCCCCTTGAGGGTCTGCTGGGTGTTTTAAGGACGGGAGCGAATCGGAGCTGACCCAGGAGAGGGCAGCAGTGCACTTGCACGGAACCACTGTCTTGGCTCCGTAGGGTCTTCTGTACCAGGTATTGAATCCCTATAAAAATCGATTTTAAATGCAGAAATGCACCAATTAATCCCTTTGTGAAAGTGTATGTAATTTAAAGTGTTTTTATAGCCCTAAAGTCCAGGGACACTGATGTTGCATATTTTAGCCAGACTTTCCCTCCAAGTTAGAAGGTGAAGCTTCTTTCTCCTGGTATCAGCTTTGTCTACCCTGCGGGTCAGAAGTCATAAAAAAACACTCCCATGAGATATGTATCAGCTCTTAGTATTTATATATATATGTATGTCTTTTTAATATAAAATATATAAGTGATATAAATTCAAATTTTGCTCTGACACTGTATCTGAAGTCTCTTCCAGTCAAGTATCTTTGGGAGTGAGACGTGCTGGTCAAACCTTGCCTTCTTTCAAATGCTTTTCTTAATAGAAATGTTTAGATGTAATTTACTGGATAGTCTGATGAGTAATGAATTCATCTTTTTCGTGTGGATCCAAAATAATAATTTGTATGTAAAACTTATCAGATGCAAGTTGCATTTAAAAATTATTTAAGTGCTTAGGAAGGTGTCACTAAAAGACAGTAATAAAAATATTTAGGTTATACTTTTGCTGGCACTGGTGGAGGGACTTTATGGCTTCTGATTATAATCAGAAGACGGACTGCAGAACGTGCAGGCATGAGTGAGTGCCAACAATGTACACGTTTCTGGGTATTGCTAGAAATGGAGCTGTGGTGCTATGGGTCTCTTGAGGTGGGCTGGAGCATTGCAAGAGATGGTCTCTGGTAAAAGCCCGTCTGAGACCTTCTGTTTGCCACGGTCTGCCCTCTCCCATGGGAGGCACAGATGCCTGGGCTGTGTTGGCCACCTCAGCGGCTGCGTGTTGCTTCCTGTGGCTGCAGCATCCCGGTGCAGAAGTCTTGCTGCTGCGGCCACTTGGAGCTGGCTAGAAGAAACAAAACAACGGAAATCCCCAAAACACAACAAGAACAAAACAAAAAAATCTAAACCTGAATCTTATTAGACATTAAGGGAACAGTTAAAGAGAGGCTCCTGATCCATGTAGCAGCAACTTAGTGAGTGCAGAATGACAAGTCTGGTGACTGCTGGTGCCGGTTTGGTAGAGAAATGCGAGTGTTTATCACACGTGAGTGTTTCCTGGTGTAGCTTCTATGAGTACTAGAACCCAAGGATCCAAGGTGTATCATTACTAGGCTGCCATGGCTGTGTATAAAGTGAGTTACTGCAGGACGGGCACAGTCTTAGATATACAGAGATGTACCCATACCTGTTAATATCAACAGGTTGGCTCTAATCTGCTTGGTCAAAGCCAAAAGACTGAAGTGATAGGTCTACTAAGTTGCTTTCTAGAGCGAGAAAGCAGCACAAGATTAGGAATTCAGAAGATGAGGCTCTCTGTTGTGACAGAACTCACCTCCATTGTGCATCTGTGGATTCAATTTGAAATCCACATTTGAAGTCAGGAGGTCCCAGTGCACTGAGCTGGAAGACCATGGCTGTGTGAATGATAAACTCTCAGCTGACCCTGACCTTCTGTGGGGTCTGTTGCACCAGCTGTATCCCTATAGATCTATGGGGCCTCATGGGATTAATCTGAGAATAATCTGAGGAGCTAGCTGTTGTCATTGCAAGGACCCTTGAAGTGTTTTTTTTGGATAATCTTAGGAATCTCTCAGACTCTCAGGCACATGGTGTTGAGTCCTGGAGTGGTCCTGTGCAACACCGGGAGTTGGACTTTGATGATCCTTGTGGATCAGTTCCAACACAGGATATTCTGTGAAATTTCTCTCCCTAGAAAGACAAGCTGAAATCCAGACTCTGGTGCTAAATTTTATGCAGATAACTGTGTATGTCTTAAATGAGCTCTTAATGACCCTGTCTTGAGAGGGATGTTAAAGATCCTTTAATTTTTGCTGTCAGAAGAATGGTTTGCTTTGCCATTTTGTTTCAGGCTTGTTACTGCTGTGATGTAGCACAGGCTTCTGTGCACCAATTAGGTTTTGTTAGTCTGTTCCAGAATTGGTTGCATTTTCATACTACATTTTTCTTTAAAAATGCTTGCTGTCTTTTGAATGGCGAAATGCTGGGTAATGGATATATGGGTATTCCTTTTGAACATTTTTGATGCTTTAGCTAAATATCTTAAATATTATTAATGTGCAGCATGAGCTGTTGCTTAACACTCTGAAATGTCTTTTGTAGGTTTTTAACTTCTGTCATTATTACTTGTGGGCCCAGTCTAAGGACTATTAAATGTCTAATGATATTCACCTGTCCTGATGGTGGTGTAGGCTTACGAAAGTTGTGTGTGTATATACATAGATGAACATATCTCTGTCTACAAAACCAGAACTTCATTACCACATATTTCAGTGTATGGGGGAGGAGAATGCTAGTTTGAAGGCATGAGATTTGAAAGTGATATTGACCACAGAGATGTCTGTGCTCTGCCATGTTTCCTGTGGTCTATAGGTCTGACATGTCAGTTCAAAACAGAAACTGGTGCCTTTGTTAATTTTATTGCTGGGGTTTTTTTTTTGGTAAAAAGTCATGTCTGCAGATGGTGAAGTGATCTGTCAAGCAGGTAGGAATGCTAACAAGGTTTACACTGCCAGAATGCTGAACTGGAACTTATATTCCTTGCAGAGTCATTGCAGAATAGAACATCCTGATGGTGAGGAAAGCTGTGTTGAGTAATGCTGCCCTGCCCCTTTTTAGAGGGAAGACTCAAGATCTGCATTGGAAGGTCAAGTTCCTGGTGTAAGTAATGCTGTCTTTAGAGTAGTGGCAGCTGGCAGCTTTTTGATTTTTCCTCCAAACTCATTTGTTCAGCTTGTGGGCCTCTAATACACAAAATGCTTGAAGTTACAAGATTGATTTCTAGTCTTGTATTTAAAACTTGCCAGGAAAAGAGCTAGTCAGCATCTCCAAGGAAGTATTCTCTTTCGGGGTCAAAATCTTTTGTGCTACTTCATAGTCTCCCCTGCCTGCTTTGTGTATTAAGGTTGTACTTTTATACAGAGAGAGGTGAACTGTTTTGCTTTTACACATCAATAGCAGATGTCAGGGCTCTGACAGCTGATTTCCCACTGGAAGAAAGATTTGTGACACAGACCATGGGAATCGTATTTCTTAGCAGACTTCTATATTAAATTCATGACGCTTTGAACAGATGTACAGACCGATGATATTGCAGGAAAAACCCCTTCTCCAGAAATTTTAGTCTGGAAGTCAGTGTTTTGCCTTCGGAAAACAACTTTATCTTTGAAGTTCTTAGCAACTAAAGACACAGTGTTACAGGGCTACTAACACTCATTTCTCAGTCTATGTTCTACTCATATTCAAAGGAAAGCAAGTAATTGAGAGACTTGTGTGCGAGGAGGCATTATAATCATATGAGGGTGGTTCTCAGAAATGGACAGTAAATGAACACCATTTTGGAGTGGGAGCTTACTGATCTGTCTTATATGAGTTTTGCCATAGATATTCCCTTTGTAAAAATACTGTTTCAATGATGCAGGAGTGACTTGCTTAGTCTCCCTCCCCTGCACCTCATCTTTGAAGATGTGTGTTGGAATTTCTTGTTTCAAGTGTTTTTTAGTTTTGTTTGGGGGTTTTTTTTGTGTGTTTGTGTGTTTTGGGGTTTTTTTCTTTTT
>WAAG01061405.1:17652-31494 GCA_013390105.1 Tichodroma muraria
ATTGTCTTGGATAATATGGAAGAGTTGATTATTTCCAGTCTTAAAGAAGTGAGGATGAGTGCTGATGAGGACTTTATATGGCATCCCTGACTTTTCATGCCTGGAAGAACATCCCTGCTTGCATTTGTGTGTATCTACTCAGCATGTAGCTTTAAAATGGCTTTTCCCCCCTTCTTCTCTGATGGTAGATTAAGACTACACTGGTGTGATCTGCTTGTTTAAATCCTACAGCAGTGTCTGTTGTGCTGTACTGCCAGTGGCACTGATCAATAGCTGATCTTTTCAGAGCTGGACAGAAACCCAGCAACATGATGCATCAGCTGCTTGCCTTGTGTGTAGGGAAGAAATCTAGCCCTTCTTCCAGCTGCTGCTGCTGACAGGCTTTAAAACCCTAAGGCATTGCATATGATTATTGTTCTTATCTTGGATGACTATGAGTATTAGTGGTCATAAATTAGCTGGGATATTTCAAAATTTAGCCAGGCATCTTGATTCTGTGGAAAATCTCCAGTCTGGGGTGGATTATATATTCTGTCTCCTCTAGTTGGCTTCAGGGTGCCTTGCCTGGAGCCCTTGTGAGTGTAGGCTAAAGAGTGAAAGCTGGACATGATGCTATAGCTGTGTCTCAGTGCATTAGTGAGCCTCTTACTCCAGTTTTCCACATCCTGTGGTATAAGTGAGGATTTTATAGCTAAGATCCTAATGGCTTCATCAATCTAATTTCAAAGGTAGTGAAACCAAAAGGCTCAAGCAGTAAATACAGGTGAGTATGCAGTATAGGGTGTATTCTTTGGAGTATAAGAACACTTGTTTCAAAGTAAAGTTAACTTCTGATATTAAAAAGGGTTGTAGGATGCTAAAGAGAACTCTCTGCTTAGTAAAAAAATTCTTCTGTTACTGGTTAGATTGTAAAATTACTCCTAATACCGGAGTGTTCCTGGAAATGCTTCTGCAGCTGTGAAATTCACTTCGTCTCTCATTCCCTTCCTTTACAGTGGTTTAGCAGAAGTTGCTGTATTTCCCTCATTCTTTCTGTGATTAAGATGTAGCAAAGCCATGTTTTCTGTGCCATAGGATGCATTTCACCAGATGCACTGCTTCAGGAGCCAGCCCACTTCCCAGCCCTTTCACATGGGAAAAGTCCAATGGAAATTACTGTCAGATGAATCAGTGTTGCAAAAATTAGTTCTCTGTCCTGTGCATTTGATAGGACAGGTATCTCTGTCTGTTACATGAAAGGTACAAGAAGGTAAACACTAGAGGTTGTGTTTTTAATTATTTTTATAAAGCAAGTGTTACTTTCAGATAATATACATTCTAACTCATTAGCATGTAGTTTCCCGCACACCTCCTTGGAAAAATGTTCATTATTATGCAAATGGCTACCCTCTGGCTTTGAAGTAATTGTCACTTGGAATAATGTGTGGGCCATGGTGTAAAATACTTCAAAACCTAAATAGCTGGGAAATTCAAATTGGACGGTCAGACATTGCCTCTTGTTATGTCTGTGCCTGGAAGCAAATTTGATATCCCTGAGGTCTGCTATCTGTTGTGATATTCCTGGTGAAGGGAGTGGTAGGAAAGGGAATGGGGAAAAGGAGGAAGGAGTGTACAGGAAATAGTCTCTGTGATAATTCAGACTTCTTTACTAATTTTAGGGCGTATTGCAAAGCTTGGAGTCTTCCAGACTCAAGGGTTTTCCAGAAAGGGAGGCATTAGGGAGAGACAGACATGCATTTGTCAGTATTTATTTTTAGGCACTCAGGGGTTTTTCTGGTTGATTATAGTCTAGTTTGACAGATGTGGTATAGATTTATTTATGCTTGCACACTGCAGCAATTCATAACTTTAGGAAACAAATATTAGTGACATCTTACAGTAGCAGCAAAGCTTTAGTATATTCTTTTACAAAGAAATTAGGTTTCTCTGTTAACGTGTAGATCCAGTACAACAGACAACTTTAAGCATATTTCCTGGTGCAGTGCAGATGAAGAAATTCTTGCTAAGTGTGACAAATGTGTATTTCTTAGGTATTCCTGCTTGAAAAGCATTGTATGTCTGTGTCTGCATTCATGTTCATGTGTTACTTTCAAAGGATTGTTAAGAGGAATACTTAAAATGTAACAGAACCTCACAGTAGAATAGGTGTGTTACAGATGAAAATGGGTATTTTCTTCTAAAATTTTTCAAGGTCACATTGGTCTAACTCTAAAACAACTGGTAGGAGACTGCTGGACTAAGTGAACTTATTCTCCCAGCTGAATTCCCTTTGTAATGCAGCACCTTATTATTGTTTTCTAGATCAGGCAGTAATTTCCCTTTGCAGAGGAAGACTGGAAGGGATAATACATCTGAGTTTCTTGCCTTCTCTTGCACAAACCCCTTTGCCAGTCGGTCTGCTCTCTGTTTGTGCTCTTCATCTGGCGATGCAGCGTAACCCAGAGGAAGGCTGGGACAGTGACCCGTGGTCTCTGCGCAGCTTTATGGGGAGATGGAGCCAGAGCAGATACCTCAACCTTCCTCCAGCTGCTCAGGAGTCTGCTGCAGCTTCTGATGGGAGCCAGACCCGTGTTTGGGAGACAGAGATTCCTGCAACATTCCCATGGAAGTAAAAGTCTGTGAAAGGATGGACATCATTTTGTGGTAGAGTGAAAAAAAACTTACCCTTTTTTGTGGCAGAATTATAAAAATTCCTTTTTTTGCAGAAGACTGCCATTCATCCTTTAGAAGGAAATCATCTGGCTTACAAATTAGCTTGTCCTTGCAGCATTAGGGAAAAAATAGCATGGTATTGAAGACTCTGATTCCTTTTCTTGCTAACAGATGATGATGCGTGGATGTCTCTTGAGGCTATTGCACATTGATGGTAATAAATATGTACTCAGACTTGTGTAGCTATTTTTCAAGTATTCTGCACTAAAAAAAGGAGTTGTATTCAAGGGAGCTGAGGGGCAAGAGAGTAGCTTCTGAGATCTGATAACAGTTGAGAAATCAATAGAGACAAGGTAGGCTTGTTATGAAAAACCTCCCTTATAGGTGGAAAATGAGAATTCTACATGCTGCAAGCATTTAGCTTGCAGTTTATTTTCTAAAGTCTTCCAGTTCTTCATTGTGATGACAGCAGTGACTATCAGATCCTCAGTAACTTGGAGGATTTGTTTTGGATAAA
The DNA here is from genome assembly GCA_013390105.1 of Tichodroma muraria. Taxonomy (NCBI): domain Eukaryota; kingdom Metazoa; phylum Chordata; class Aves; order Passeriformes; family Sittidae; genus Tichodroma; species Tichodroma muraria. Next base: position 20,822 of record WAAG01061405.1, read on the forward strand.
CAACATACATCCGATATGACTACTCCAAAAATGTAACAAGGCAGATGGAATTGCCTGTGTTATTTCACTGTCACTCTCTGAAGTCTCCTAATTCTGATGCCTTGTTTTCTTCATTGATGTTTGCTGTATCATGTCAGACAAGGTAATGAATTTTTAAAGTGTCGTCAATTTAGTGCTGTGATACTCAAAATTTTTAAGTAAATCCTGTGAACACAGTAGGAATGATGGTGGTTAGAAACTGGAGAGATCACAGAATTGCAAGGCTTTTAGGGTAAGGAAAGCTGGATTGTAGTTAAATTTTTTTGTGATATGAGCATGAACTGGACTTCATTTGTTCTATTATTGTTCCATTGGTTCATAACACGAATGTTATACTAATCAAACAAAAACTAGATGATGCTAATTCAATTATTCAAAGTGTGTCCTTCCCATATCAGCCTTGATCAAAATCAACATATTAGAAATGAATGAAAGTTGCATCAGTCGTCTTAGTTGCATAATGTTTGAGCTTTAATATTACTTAGGCTGATAGCTCACATTCTGTGAATGAGAAGACCACCACAAAACACCAGAGGAAATCTTTATTTCAAACATTTAATTTTCACAGGTTTTAAATACTGCACTCCATTGATGTGAAACTCATATTAATCTTATGTGGTGGTTTGTTGTTGTTTTCTCTTTAATTTGCCTTCCAAACTGGCATCATTTTGATTAATATGCTGACTTCTGGGGCTCAGACTTGGCAATAGAAAGAGCCTGTCTTCAAACTCCTTTTCCTTTAAGATGCTTGACTAAATAAAAGGAAGATTAGTTATCGTGTGTATGTGTTAGGACTGGATTAAAATATTCCTAAATATTTATCAGGTGGGGAAAATAAATATGTGAGTGCATCCTTTTAAAACTCAGATGACATGGCATAATAGACTGGCTGGCAGAGGATGAAAGGTGAGTGTGGGGGAGATTTTTCACCTTGTGTAAACTGTGTAGTAACCTGAAGTGCAGTACAGCATGTCGAAATGCCAAAATAGATGGAAGCATGTACAGGCAAGGGCCTTTCTAGATAGATAGGCAGATGACTGCTTTCCTAAGAGCCTGGAACTTGGAATTGATGGTGGGTGGTCTAATGACATGCACTGTATTTGCAGTGGCTGAGTGTGAAGTCAGTGTGTTTACTGCTTTGACAGAATCACAGTGAGAAAGGAGATATTCAGTATCTCCTCAGAAGATAGTACTGAGTGGCATTAGCAGAAAATCCAGATTTTGTAACATACGTTGTGATCAATAGTGGCATAAACACAATGTTTTTAGTCTTCTGTATTCACATGTCTTTAGGTAATATATTTTCAACTTGTAGATGTAGCTGTTGGATTTTTCCATGCGAATAAGCATACCTCTTCATGGAGGAGAATATTAGTTTCCAACTGCCAGTGGTAAATAATAGCGGGAAAGATGGAGCTCTGTGGTTCAGGAGGGGAGTGTGTGAAGTGCTGAGGTGTGAAAGAAAATCCTTCCTCTCTTGTTCTCTAGATTGTTTTGGTGGGGTCTGAGTTGGGAAGTGCTGCAGCTGAGTGGTAATAATTGGCCCAGCCTGGGTTTGGGTTCCAATAGCAAGAAGCACCTCTGGAGCTTTACTGAAAAGTTCAACCAAAAGAACCTTCACAATCAGAGTGTGTCACGTGGGTTGGTCTGGTCTGTCTGCCATTGTCCTGCTGCTGCAGCTTCACATTTCAGGGGCTAACTTGTTTGGGTGACCCCTTCAGTGCTGCCCTACACAGATGAGAATATCTGAGACACAAAGCTCCCAGTATTGGATTCCTCTTGGATTAAGTTTTGGGTTTTTTTGTTTTTTTTTTTTTTAAATGTGGGGGTTTTTTTTCCCCTTTTGGAGATGGGCATCATTTTCAGATTAATCCAGCTGTCAGCATGGCCCTGTGTGGCTTTTAGGCAATGTAACTCCAAGGTCTTTGGCTGATCTTTGGGAGAATAGAAGAGTGATGGAGGATGGGAAGCTGGAGAACTGGCTTGTTCTTGCAGTGCTGGTTTTGTTTCTTATTTGGGGGTTTTGTTGCTGTTAGTTAAAATGGAAGTTAGAAATGGATAATATTTGATAAATCATGAAATACTTGTTCGAGTCTTGCAGGAAAGAACACAAGACACATGGAAAGCAGATATGATGCAAGCATTCACCTTATATGAGGAAATCTGCTTAAAAATTCAAGTGTCCTTATTTCTAAACAATAACAAAAACCCACTAAACAAAGAAAAAAATACCTCTTACAAACCACAACAAAACCACAGTACTCTGCAGCCTGTAAATGACTGTACTGCTCCATAGTAGCTTTTTTTTTTTTTTTCTTCTGTTTCATAGTGGCTTTTCACGTGTGCATTGAGGTGCAGACAGTTCCTGTATGTACAGAGCTCTGGTGTGTTCTGAAAAGAGCGACTGGCCTGAGAGAAATGGCCCGTAGAGCCAGAGGTGTTCTGGAAGTGGAGGCGATCCCGTCTGGTGCTGCCCTGTGCTGCTGGGGAGCAAGGACAGCTGAAGAACTTTGATCTCCATCAGTTGTACATGTTTTTGAAGATGATGAAGTGCTGTCCTCTCCTCCCTGTCATTTCCTCTGCCGCAGGGTGATGGATCATGACCGATAACACTTCTCTGCAGTAAAAGCTGGTCACTGTCAAGTGCAGAAGGATTTAGGATTAAGATTGCTCCAAAACGTTTTGAATGTCTCAGGAGGTGTGTGTGTATAAATAAATGATACGTGCTGATTGGTTTATCTTGCTAGGTGTTTTCCAAGTAAACTGCTAATTTATTTAATAGATCTCATGATTTTGGATGAGAGCACAGTAGAAAGGTCTCTCGTGTCCTGCTTCTTTGGGTTACTGTAGTGGTTCCAACAGCAACTTCTACAGTAAGCCTTTTCAGCAGGTGTATTTCAAATATTCAGGACAGAGAAAAGTGTTTTTACTTATTTTTCAGTGAATCTTGTCTGGGACGGGGGGAGTCTAAGCTAGGGAATGGAGAGAGGAGGACAGAGCCTGTCCTGTCTCGACCCTGGCAAGTGCTGTGTGCCCCACAGTCAGTGATGGTAGATGTGCTTCATTCCCCCAGCAGTCCCTCAGTTCCATCTGTTCCTGGGGTCAGGAGGACACTCCCATCCCTGATGAACCTCCACATGGACTGTCAACAGCCTCACACTGCCAGAAGTGCCCCCGAGTGTGTTGTAGCTGCTGCCCCAGCTGGGTTTGGGCCTTTTGAAGAGAGGTGATATTGCCTGTTAGTGTGGTCCTCAGAGGATACAACAGGATCTAATTATGTGTCCTTAAAGCTTGCATGTGTTTTTAGCCAACTTAAGGGGTGTCTGGTTATCGTGACCAAATTCATCTGGGAGTTTGGAACGACTAATTTTCTTCTGAAAGAGACTAGTATGCTGAAATTATTCTATTGCAAGTCAATTGCGATGATGAACTTCAATGATAATCTTGTGTTGCCAATTAAGATTAGTAATCTAGAGTGCTTTTTATGTTATGAGTTATTTTCCATTCCTATTAGACTAGAAAGTGGATTTCAGTTTATAATTTTTTTACAGCCTCTAAATAATGAAAGCATTCAGTCTTGATTTGTGTTTAATGGCAGGATAAAGACTGTTTGTTTTTATTTGTAGTGTAGTGTTGTCTCTTCTGCAGATAATGTCAAAGATATCATAAAACAGTGTGGTGACTGTTTAATAGGTTTGTTTCATCCTCAGTGTCTGGGAGGAAAATGTGACTGTGCACTTCAGCAAGTGGTTCAAAATTGAGTCTTGGGGTCCAATATCTTAACTTTTTGCGTGTCTACAGTCCAAGCACGTTGTCAGTCAGCATATATGGCAGTGCATGTTCACAGAGAACAGCGTGCAGTTAAACCCTTCTGAAATCAAGGCCTTTGTAAGGCAGATCCAGGCAGCATGTCAGACGTTTGAGTGTTGAACTTTGGAAGCCAAGAACTATTCGTAACCATTGATGATAACTTAATATCCGTGTGTGTGTTTTTTTGTTTTCTTTTTTTTCCTCTTTCTGGCCATGTGCCCAGATTCTATAACGATGAGTAGTTATCTTTGCAACCTTTCACATTGTTGACAGTGATTAATAACGTGTTGTGCACACTTCCATTGCATCAAATACCAATTTTTTGGGTAATGGGAAAAGAATATCTAATTAGGGAATTAATATCATTGACTTCACACATTGTATATAGTTCAAGTTTTTTGTTGTTTTTTTTTTTTTTTTTTTTTTTTTTTTTTTTTTTTTTTTGGAAAAGCAAGGGTAGGGGTAGTAGATTGAAGTATGATTTTTATGTAGTCACGAGAGTAGAATATTAGGTTTTAGGTTAGTTTCTATTAGGTTAATTTAGGTTAATTTCCATCAGTTTCCATTAAACAAGTGAAATGCAAGCATATGAACACAGAAGCATATTTTTAAAGGGTTTTACTGTGAGGAAGAAAATCTTATAAATCACTAGATGCTGTATATACCCTTTCGAATGTTAAATCCTAAAGCAATAAAGATAGCAGATGCTTGTAAAAATGAGATGACTGCAGCTTAGAAATCTTGTTTTTCCTGAGCCAAACTGCTTGAAATTGCCAATGTGTGCACTGATAAGCACTCAGTACTAAGAACTTATCTCTCAGGCAATGTGTAAAAAGTGTAAAACTCATGACTGGAAATTAAGAGATGGTTACTATTATCATAGTTGGATACCTTTCATGTGAGTACTCGTCCTTCAGTTGCTGTATTTTATTTTTAGTCAATGGCCTTTAACCTGAAGCACTTCTTTTTCCCCGTTTTGCTTGTATTGAAGTAGTTTTCTTATCACTGTATTTACTCAAGAAAAACTGAACCATAAATTAGGTCACCTATGCTGATTTTTCCATTTATTTTTTTTTTTTCCCCCCCCTAAAGTGAAATTTAGCTTTTCTATTGTTTGTTTGTCTGTTAAATATCTTCACCTTTCAGGATTCAAGGGGTTTTTTTGTGTTGTTACAGCTACACTGTTTAGCAATTCAGAGCCTGTAGTTGTTTCACGATTTAGATCATATCTGTATGTATATATTAATTTCTATTCATGTGGCTAACGACTGACATATTAAACTGGTATTCTTTCTGGTTTGTGTCATGGTTATTTCATTAACCATGTTGAATTATGCTATAAATATTTGCAGGAGCCCCGTCTTTGTAGTCATTCTCCGTGGGGAATTTGCATTGAAATTGATGGGGGATCTGAGTGTAGAAAAGCTGCTGGAGTGGGCATCATCTGCTCTTTCAGGCACACAAGCCTAAGTGGTAGAATATATATATTTTTAACTGCTAATGTACTGTTAGGGCAGTCAGGGAGATGATTTCCTTGGTGATGTAAGTGGTTAGTCAGGAGGGGAATATCTGTTCCCTCAGAAACAGAGGAGATTTTTATCCAGAAAAGCTCTGGATAAAAGCAGAGGCCAACAGAGAAGGTGCAGGAGTATTTCAGTAAAACCTCACTATGAGATGATGAAGGGAGGGATGCAAGTTCAATGGAACAGGATTGTGACTCTGTAAAAGCCTTTCATTTGTTCCTTCCTCTTAAGTATTCTAAGCTTTCAATGAATACTGTACTAAAGGTGGTCTGTTTTAGAAGTTTTTTCTAAAGCCGCCGTGTGCTGGGATATGAGCTCACACAGAGCTACAGGAGCGGGGAAAATTATCTTTGAAAATGAATTTAAACAAAATTCACACCAGTGTGGAAATCCTCATGCAAAGGAAGAATGATACAAATTTATTCCTTTCTCTCTGCAGCCTTGGCAAGGGAATGTTGTTGAACAGCAAATCTTATGCTTCATGGAAGAAAAACACAATTGGAACAAGTTACTTTTGCAGAAATGCAAGAACAGCAGAGAAACAATACAGTGCTCTCACTAAAAATGCTTAAATTGTTGTTTCCTTTTGTGTTGGATCTGACCTGCATTTCAAAAGCATACACACAAGGAGAATGAAAAACTGTGTTAAATTGTGGAAAGTTTGCAAACTCCATCTTGATGTTTGTCTAAAAATAAGTGGTGAGAACTTTGGGATAGGGACTCCACTGTTTCTTTGTGGAAAGGTGCACACCAAACTGAGACCAGAAATAAAAGGTGGTGGTTTTGCCTGGATCTTTCTGTCTATAAAGATGCACTAACCTTTTTGGAGCAATAATTGCCTCACTTCCTTCCTTCTCCACTGAAGCAAGGAAAATGGAGAACCAAGAAGCTTGGCACGGAACACCTTTGTGATGGCTCACTGTGTTTCAGTGGAAAAAAATGGAAAGATTATAGCTAAAACTGTGGTTTTTAGCTATAATCTTTCCAATTTTTGGCTGACATAGATTAGTTGTGTTTATACTCCATAACCCCAGTGGTTCATCCAAGCCTCCAGCAGCACAGGACAGTAAACTAGTCAAAGAGACAGAAAAAAGCTGAGAAATTGTCGGTTTTGTTGGTTTTCGGAGGAGGGAAGGGGTTTGTATTCTTTTTCACAACCTGATTTGCATTTTACTGAAGATAGGCGGTGGTGATATTAGGGCCTGTGTTATTTCCCAGGGTACTTGGAATTCATAAGTCTGTGTTAGACTCTTCAGAGTCTGCCGTGAGTTTCCCTTTGTGATCAACAGAAGAATTTTCTGTCCAAAAAAAGTAAAGTTTTGTGATTATGCTAATATGCTCTAATGTAAAATGGATTTTCTCATTTGAGCCCTTGCATAAGGGGCTTTATTTTGCTCTTTGTTCTTTTTAAACTTGTCCTTGAAGTATCCTGACCATTTTAGACCAGGGTAAGTTCTTAAAATACATCTGGAGAGTCCCAAGAAAGGTTATGCCCAGTGGCCATGCTTACTGGAGCCCTGCTACTATGCAAATAGAAAAATACTTTCCATGAAACTCTGGGTTTTCCAGTCTTGCATTTCCAAAGGTACACTTTCCCCAGCAGCAGAGTCATTTGCAATTAATGGCTTAGAGGCAAGGAGTGAAGCACAGAATAACATGAGAAATCCTATGAATATCAGCGCCACAAAGCAGTGCTTATCTTTTCCATCAGAAAAATCTGATTTTTCATTAAAATGCTTGGAGATGAGTACTGCTGTGCATGGGAACAAGTCTGGCAGTGGTTTGGAAAGCAGAACTGGCCTATTGCACTGCATTTACAAATTGCACGATGGTCATGTTGCTTTGAATGTGGGACTGGGAGGCTCTCTGTTCTGAGCCTTTGCAAGTTAATGGCTTAGTCTGAAATTCTCATATTCAGTTGAAAAGGTTCCCTGTTGGATAGGGAATTGCTAACTTGTAATATTGATTCTGACAGGGTTTTTTTCCTTAAGAAATACATTTTGTGTTCTTAGTGAATTCAAGGCATGGATGTGATGCCACTGGAAAAATGAGCACTGTGTCTATTGCCAATTTGAGCACTCTAATGGTTGCACTAGAGGCAGCTATTCTAGCAGAGAAACTTGTGTTATTGTTCATATTATTTCACCACATAAAGGAATCCATTTTAGTCATATGAGTTGATTTAAAATACACACCAGTGAGTGAGTAATGAAAAAGCCAGTAGATAAAGAAATGTTTCCTTCTTGCTTAACCTGTGTGGTTGGTAGCTGAAATACCTGTCTTAGGCAAGAAGAACTTGTATGACTTGTCCTTGAACATGCATTTTGAAAGTTAGCCTGAAAGTTTAATCAATTAGTGCATGTTTCGATCACGTACTGTCAGCAGGTTCCCCGTCAGATTCTTGTGGCTCTTCTCTCCTGCTTTAACATGCAGTCCTTGCACCTCTGTTGTTTAGTGGTGAGGTCTGGTGTAGGCACAGGTCCAGGAGTTGTGGGCTGCTAAGAGAAAGCCAGGAAAAGTAATTCCTGACCCATCTGTTACACTGCTTCGAGTAAATACTGGGTATTTTGAAGTTAGACTAAAACCTTTACTCTTCAGTTTTTTTCTTAATGGTGTTTTGTTTTTATTGGATTCTAGACCTTTGAAAGATTATTATTATTAATATTTTACTAAGTAGCATTGAAAATACAATGGTGATGTGTAGGCCCATGTATATATGATGCATATAGGCCCATATCTAGAAACCTTAATCTGTGGTTGTTGCCACTCAGGTTCCCAGTGTAGCCATTTTACTGCAAGGTTTGAATGTTTAGGTGGTCTGAAATAAGGCTTTTTGAGGTACCTCTGAATTCCATGGGTCAACCATATCTGTAATTCCACGGCTGTGTAATGGCAAGGAATGAACCAGAACTTAATTAGCACTCCCCTTTCTGTATCTTTTCATTTAAGATTAGATTTTGTTCAGTGGTGCATCCAAGTCAGTCAAACTTTTTAATGCTCAACTGATGGGATAGGACTGGGAGTGTCATTGTGTCATTAGGAATGATGTGTTTTCCTCCACTGTGTGACAAGGATGTTGCTGAAGAAGTATTTTGTTTCAATGGACTTCTAAGAGCAGGAAAATCTCATTTGTAGTCTTCTGCTGGATAGCAAGTTGGTGCAAACTCTCCGGTGACATTCCCTTAGTATATATTATAATATAGATATCCCTAAGTAGAAGCTTAAAATTTTGGTTTTTGAAAGTTTGGATAAATTTGCAGTAGTGCAGATAAAAGACAAGCTCAGCAACAAACATCAGTAGAAATGGGGCTGGAACTCAAAAGTAAACTGTCTGTCTAAACACTGTCTTGCCAAGCAGCTGCTTACCAGGCTCGGTGCTGTTTTTAAACTGTGACTCTGTCCATGAGGCTGGTGATACACAGCTCTTACCCCATGTTGTCTGTGTCTCCTATTGCAGCTGGATTCCAAGCTCATCCAGGGGTTGCAGCAATTCCTCCTCTGTTGTGTGTGTCTTCCAAAGTGGTTCATGACTTCTGGTGAATCTTGTGTCGTCCTTTCCCTCTTATCACGAAGAGGTGCATAATCTCTGTGCACCAGAAATTGTTTGGTCTGTGCAAATCGATCTCCCAGATAAAGTTTAAACAGTGGCTTTCCAGAAAGAAAAGAAAATGCTGAGTTTTCACCTTGTGACTTGATAAAGCATTTCAAACAATGCCAGCAAGTCTCGAAAGCCGTCCTTATCCGTGTGGACGTGGGAGCATAAGAGTCTCAGTAGGTGGTACGTGGGATGTGGAATTCAGGGCTTTCTCACACAAGTGTAGAGCACCAGCACGTTTGTTTGTTCCTGAGATCTTCAGGGCGGTGGGTGATGTGTGGTTTACTGATTAATACTATTAATATTATTGTTATTATTCTGATGCACAGAACCGTCTGGCATGTCTGCAGCATTTCAGTGGATCTCTGAGGTTGTGAGGATGGATCTGTGAGAAGAGTCAGATAGTGGAGCATAAAATGAAAGGGATGTGTTCATCTGAACCAACGTGTGCGCGTGCATATTTATTGCACAATTTGGAAGTCTGAAACCCCCTGTTCTTTCATAAATATTTGTATGTTTCAGCCTTTCATTTTGGTTTAAAGTATGTAATCTACCACAGCAAATACACTTTTTTTTTTTTTTNNGACCTTGCCAAATGATTACTTTTACCAGCTGTTCCAAATACTGGAAGAAATAATGAGCTTTAAAAAAACCCCAGCAAATTGTAGCTTGCTGCTTCTTCGTTCCGGTGTCGCTAGAAGATTTGGACAGTTGCTCTGTCATTAAGTACCTACTTATTTTAAAGGTTGTGGTTGCAATGAAAATTAAAATTTTACCATTTAAATTTGTACTTCAAAGTTTTTTTTTTCAGAGAAGACAGTCATCTACAGACACGTAGGCCACAAGTACAATGAAGTGACAAGTGCTATTTCTTAAAAATAGAAAAATGCCCAATTTGCTCCCACTCCCGTCCAAAATTTAAGAAACTTTAGTATCCTTAATGATAGTTTTCATATTTCTTCTGTGCAGATGGTTTCATTAGGCTTTATTTTTCCATTAATTTTGTGTAAGAGCTAAAGATTGATTCTGTGGAATAGGGCTCACCTTTGGGAAGAATCACAGTGGGTGGTGTGCAATGACCCCTTGCTGACTTGTACTCATAATTTAGATACTACAGTGGGGTGTTTGAGGTGTGACTTCCCAAAAGTTTGTGCCTTTTTGAAACTTCCTTCCATATAAAATTAGCTCTTACTTTATAACTCCAGCTGTATTAGTGTTTACTGAGAGAGTGACAGTGTAATTGGAGGCTTGGGGTTAATATTCACTTCAGATTAAGCTTAGACATGTTCTCAGTGATGAAGAATAAACCCAAAGTTTAAAAGGTTAAAATAAGTCTTATTATAGTGGTCATATATGACCAATCAAATTGTTAAGTTTATTTATATAAATGCACTTAAAGTGACTAAGGTGGAGAAGTGTCTTTAGAGTAGGTCCTTCTTGCTATAGACAGTTCAAAGTAAAGAATATTATTTCAGTAACTTTTTTCCTATTTTCAGGCAGTTACATGTCTCTTCCTGCTGATACTGGTTTGTTTTTTGTTTTGTGTTGAGGTTGTTCAGGGTTTGCTGGATAGGTCTTCTCCCTAGCATTTTCCTGGCTTGTGGTACCAAAAGCATAAAAGCTGGAATCCATGGCCTCCTGCTTTTGTTGGTAGCCTGTGGTCTGTAGTACACATAATTATGGGCTGTAGGAACAAACTAATGATG
>WAAG01061406.1:0-25738 GCA_013390105.1 Tichodroma muraria
ATGCCACCTTAATTTGGGAATATTTACCAAAACTTCTTCATTTCAGTGTCCCTGTGGGGTGCCATTAATAATTAGTTTTACCAGCAGTACTCCAAACTAAACTCATTTTTCATTTTTATTAAAAGTAGTACTCACTAGACACTAATTTGCAGAGTTTTCATTTGGACTGGGAACTGCAGGACAATGGTATTTCAGCAGAAGATACCAACAGTCCTGCTGGGAATTTGGTTTCAGTTTGGCTTGGAAAAGCTCACACACACACGGTGTCGAGCACACTGCTACAGAAAAAAACCCTCTTTGCAAGATAGGGAGGGACTAGGAAGAAAGAAAACTGCAGAAAATCAGAGAACTTAGTCATACTGCTAGGAGAGAGGGAAATGAAATCCAGAACTGTTGTCTCACAGTCCAGTGCCTTTTCTAGAACTAACTCTTTTGATTTAGCTTCACGTGTGAGGCACGCCACCACTCTTCTCCCATGATCCTGTGTTTGGCTGGAGCTGTCTGATCTGTCCTTCTCCCACATGGAATATATGAAGTGACTGATGTCTCTAAACACTGTGCTTCCATATGGCTGAACACAGCTTAAACATTTAGGGTGCTGTTAAAAATAAAAATAATTATTTAAGTCTTACTGATTAACAGATTAAGGCTGCTGTTGTACAAGAGTCTGAAAACAGATTGCATTTTTCATGGAATAAATCTGTTTGAGTCCTTGGCCTTTAGGGATCTTTTCTTTTCTTTTTTTTTTAATCAGCACCATTTAGCATTTTCTCAGCTTTTAGTGCTCAGTTGTTTAACCATGCATGACACGCTTCCAATGGTAAGTTAGCATAACAGCACATGTTTTTCCTGCTCATTTGGATTGTAAATATTTGTACTGCTTGCTATCAACAGCTTTGCAATTCTGTACCAGGCTGCATATACATATATATTTTTAAAGACACTATAAATAGAACTAGATACTGCATTTATACATAAATATATTTAAATAAAAATGGCAAAACAATCCATGTATAATAAGGAATAGTTTAATTTTCAGGCAAGGGCTAGTCTTGAAATTGAAAGATTTAGGATGTTTGTGGTTCAGGTACCCACATTAAAACATTAACTTTCATTGACAGTGGCAGAAGCTGGCAGATGTTATTTTGCTTGTGCTAACTCAATAAACGCAGGTCAAACCCAGTTAATAAATCAGCCATCACTAAGTGTCAAGCAGATCTGTTACTCAGAGAGAAGACAGGTGAGGAACCAGGCTTGTGCTTATCTGTCACTCAGATACAAATCTCCACCCGCCATCCTCAGAACACAGAGGAAAAACAGGGTTTCTTTCCTCTTCTGGTCTCACCCAGGAAGAGACACTCCAGCTCATGCCCTGTTGCTCACATCACAACAGGATTGATTCAGCCCATTTTTAGGGGGTCTCAACTTGTTCAGAAAACCGACACCCAGGCCGTGCTCTGACAGCAAAACTCCTTGGGCAACACGGGAATCTCACCCTTACAGGAGGGCTTCCATCAGCATCTAAATGACAGCTGGCAAGTAGCAATAATTTTAGGCAAAATAGCTTCTTAAAACATGTACTTACACAAATCTTTATATTAACAACCAATACATTTATTACCCACCTCTCTCATGTTCAGCAGCCATCTCCTGTGGTGGACACGTCACAGCACTGATACACAGAATAATTCACCTTCTCAAAGGCACATTTCCTCTATGTGACAATGCTGACTTCTTGGAATACTGATTGGTGTAGAATTTATGACTTTTGCTGACCTCATGTGTAAGGTTCATATCTGGCCCTTTTTCTCATGATTTACTGGGAGTGGAAGCAGACTGGATAACTGCTGATCACTCACTGATGATCACCACCCCACTCACTGATGGCTAAATCATTATGGTAGAAGTATATGCTGACTCTTAAAATTGAATAAATGTTTTGGCAGGAAATCACAGAATACTCTGATCAATGACCTGCATTACTTCTGTCATTAGCTCTACTGATTGCACAGCTTCTGTCATGTGTCTTAGATTTCTATCAAATAATATTTATACTGGACAGATTTGGAGGACATAATCATACCTACAGTCACTGGGACTGCTGAGGCTGAGGCACAGAAAGCAAAGGCATCCTCTGGACAGTAAAGTAGGGGTGATTAAGGAGAAGGGAATAAAAATATTAAATCAGTGTTACTTTACATGCTCAGAAATGGACTTGCCAATGGAGATGAATGGGCACTTAATCCCTCCCAAGCTGTTTGGGTTTTTTTGCTAATCATGAGCTGTATAAAATGTCACTTTATTAGCTATGTGCTTCCCTTGGGTTTCAGGATTATTTTTCATTAAAAGCCAACTTTACATTGCTGTTATCTGATTGAAACTTTAAACAGTATCAAAGTTCACTGTTGCACATAACAATGAAGAACTCACAGCAAAATAAGTGTGAGAGAAAAACCCCAGAAGCATGGTGATGGTCTCTAAATTTGTATTTAGTCTCTCAAACAGCAAGAATGATTTTTAAGAGATTGTAACAGATCTTAGCAGAATTGCACATTTCCATTAACAACTCTTCCAGCACCAGGGACCAACACTGCTGCCTGATGGAACTCTGCAGTGTACTGCAGCAGCCATAGGGTTAGATCCCTAATGCTTGGCTTGCTCCAGAATTGCCCTTTTTAAGCTACAAATTACTTTTTTCTGTTGCCTGAAGCCATAGATGGACTATTAAACAAGTGCTGCAATGTGTGCCGTGCTCTACAAAACCCAATCACAGAAGTCTAGGTGTCACCTCTGAGCACAGACCTGGGAGCCTCCCCATTAAGAGATGAGTACAGCAAGGCAGGGTTGGGAACTACACCCATGCATGGCACAGAAAATCACCTGCACTGCCAAAAAGAACTCCACCACTACTTGTAGACATTCCACAGTAAATCAAACTCCTCTGCTCTCTTTCTTCTCAGGACCAAATTTGTATGTGCAGGAGGGGTGGAAATCCAGCAGCAAGGTTCAGCAAGGAGCAGCAGTGGTTTGAGACAACAGGCATTAAACAGCTTTGAGTTGGTTCAAAATCCTAGTTTAGCTCTCATCCTAAGTATTCAAAAAGAAATGACCCAAACACATCTGACTACTCTTTGAAAGTATCTGGAGGTCCAAGCCCAGAAACATACATTTGTTAACTAATAGAAAAAGGTTGTGGTTTACTACAGGTTATACTAATTCATCCCCACACAGACTTACAGCTCTGGCTTTGACCACAGAAGCATCCAGGGTGTGAGGACATGGGAATCACACCGAGACAGAGACACCCAAACAAGCAGCCAGCTTTTATTGCAGCCCATGAGGAGAACAGCCTGTTCCCCACCGCTGAATTAGCCCAGGACTGCACTGCAAGGCCCCATCCATCCTGGGGCAGCTCCCCAGAGCCAGGGGAGGAACAACTGCACAGTGCCACACTGCCAGGACTGTACGTGCTCCAAACGCATTATCTCAACTAGTCTGTCATCCAAGCTTGGGAGCTGCCTGGATGACAGACTAGTTGAGAAAATGAAGTCTGCGGTAATTAAGACAAATATTTTCAAACAGTTGAACATTTTTAGGCACTTTTATTGGCTTGTTTTTCTGAAATAGATTTTTAGCATGGCAGTGCTGTCTTTCACGTGTTACCTTAGCTTCCTTTCCTGCACCGTTCCCTGGAAGCTTTACTACTGCCTTAGGATGGCATGGCAGGTCCTCAAATCCCACAAACATCGTTTGTGACTGCTAAATGGGACTTGCTCTGTCATAGACTAAGTCTCTGAGGCTCTTTTTGAAGTCTACAATGCTTTGAGTTCATTTTTGAATGCAGTCATCCCAGAGGAAAATCTTCACATTGTTGTCAGGACAGTGACAGTCCTTTGTGATGCTACAAAGCCCCAAACTTTGCCTAGCAGGGATAAGATGCTTCATATGGGTACGTACTGTTTCTGCCATCCCAGTCTCATTCTGCATCAATGAAGAGAGAATACACACCTAACAGAAGAAAACTTTTTTTTTTCTCTTCGTTCTTTCATACTTTTTCAAGCAAAAGTGGAGCGCAGTGCTTCTCTTCCAGGTTAAGGTGGCTTTAAAAGTTAATAACAATACAAATTACTGAAGGAAATGCACAACATGCCCAAGGAAAAAAGCAAGTTGCCACTGCTATGTACTCCTCATTCAGTAACAACACAGGTTTTGCAAAATGCTGCCAGGAGACAAGAGCCTTTCACCATTCTTATATCCTGAAACAGTTTACTGCAAATATAGTGTAGGAATATGCTAAATATAGGAATAAAAATATCATCATATGGTTGTTTTAATTAGGACCTTGAAAGCCCAAGTAGTGGAATTTTAAGACTATGTACTGACATTTTAGGCCTATGCATAATGAATATTTAAACAATCCTGTGAATTACCTGCCTAGATTCAGAATTACAGCCTTTATTATGACCAGTGATATTCTTATTAGCATGGGTTTAGACAGCGCAATTTTCAACAGCTTTATGCTACAAAAGGCTGCTCTGTTTAGGTGTAAGTAAGCCTCAATTTCATGTGAAGAATCACAGATATTTAAGAAATTATCTCATAGCAGTTATCACCTCATGTGAGATTGCAACAACACATTTCCTCTGCGCTCCTAAAGACACCAGAGAGGCAAAATTTGCTCAAAAATCACACCTTAAGGATAGACAGATGCAGAGAGAAAACACACACACTAAAAGGGGATTAGTGTACATACAACAGCCAAATGGCACCTTGACAATATCCAGGGCAAATAAATATCTGTAATGAACCATGCATAGCACACATCCCTCCCTCTGTTTAAGGCCATGGCAAATGAGGCCCTGAAGTAGGAAAGTGAATAGTGTACTGTTACTATAATTAGTAACTGCATTTATAAATATATATATATATANTATATTCTGCTATCTATCCTTCAGCCTGTGATGTTCCCATCCTTGTCTCCCGGGACATCCTGGACTATGGGGATGGATTAATATACTGGGAAAAGTTTGCTAGTGTTAGTTGTAGTATTCATTAATAGCTTGGAGCCCAGCCTTGATTGCTGACTGTGTTTCTGCTGGGTACAGAGGCTCAAATTCTCTGAAAAATGGTTCATAGCCTCTAAAGTCCACTAAAAAGAATTCAGAATAAGTTCCAAGACAAGAGTTGTTACACAGATTTACATTGTAAGAGAAATTAATGTTGCAGCTAAATATATCAGTTAAAGAATAATTTTTATTCCCAGCATTCTCTAGGAATACTGCTGTCTTTTCCTTTCTCCTCTTTAAGGAATCTACTCAAGCCGAAATTTACTGCTTCAGACCCCAAAAAAGCAAAGATAGAAGGTAGAAGAACACTTTTTATTTCTATAAATTACTACACTATTAATTCCTAATATTCAAGTTTAATATATAATTTTGGGCAGCGACAGCACCTCTTAAGCTTTAGCCATAAGATTTAGGCAGTTCTTTTATCAGTAAAATTGCTGCTTCCTCTTCTGATTCTAGACTTCTGCTAGTGTAGTTTCTCACTAGTAAAGCAGTAACTTTTCTCTGAGTGCATATTTACAAAGCTGTGGCTAAGTCTGTCCAAGTCTATCCATTTACACCCGTTTCCACAGCACAGTCTCACCGTCTCACAAAGTCTAAAGGATTTTAAAATATGTTTAATATCACTTTTTATCACCTCATTCTCCAAGCTTTAACACAATGGCTGAGGAAGGGCAATTCTCAGAACAAAATGAACCTGAACCATCCATTTATGAAAAGCAAAATGATGCCAGCCATACTTCATCACTGGCAATTAAACATAATTTCTGGAGCCAGAAATAGGAGCAAAGAGATTTAAAGGCAGACAAGAGAACTGGCTTCATCTCCTAGGCAGATATAATACACTTTGAAAAATTTACTTTTAAAATTACAAGCTCTTTGCCTGGATAGTTACCTGAATCCAGAAATACAAATCCAGTCAGGCTGTCTGTCCTTAACCTCTCCTTCACTTTGAAGGTTGCTGCTTCTATCTAACGCATGTAAAACAGAGTAGGTATCTTGCAGGGGGGAAAAAAAGTTACTTTTTCCTATAATTTACTCTAAAATCCTTTTGCCTGTTACTGAATCTTGCTTGTCATCTATTCTTGTCCATTAAACACACTCCAACACTGATACAGGAAGGCACAGTCCTCACAGCTCGTGGAGCTGCCTAAAAGCAGTAGCTCAGACTGCTCTGAAACACCCCAGTCCTAATGTCTAAGCCCCTTTTAGCACCAAAAATAAAACAAAATAAAATAAAATAAATGCAGGCGTAGCACATTTCCTACCACTTGCAATCAAGCAGCTCGTGTAGTGTTCTCACTGAAGAGCACAGAGAGTACAAATGAAACCTTCCTTAACAGAGACTCTCATCTCCATCGGCACCCAAGTGGCAGCAGGGAGCACTCGGAGCACTCCGAGTGGGCACCTAATGGTAAAACCCTGAGGCATGAAATGGAAGTCACACACTCTGGGCTGTCTTGCTAAGTGGTGCTTCACATGCCCACTGGAATCAAATCGTTTGGGAAAATTGCAGGAACTTTGGGAGCTGCTGAAGCAGAGCATCTCTAAAGCTACAACCTCTGTCCCAGCTGAAAAATCTGTTCTTTCTGACTGCACTCTAATGCCAGAGTGGGAGTTACCGCATGAAATCCATTACTTATCTTAGCACGTTATCAATATTCCCCTAAACTCAACACGTTTATGCTTTAAAACCTCCGCTGGGCATTGATGAGCTAATGAAGCAAAGGTGGCAAAGAGAAAGGAACAAATGGCAGGAAGAGAATATTCCTATTCCTATTCAATGCATTTCACTGCTTCCAGTCACTAAGTTTGGAAATGGAGTCTAAGAAATAATTACATTCTTGACTATGCTGTGCCACCAACAGTACATTCAGAAATACTGGGGAAGGTCAATTTGCAATATATTCCAGTGTACGTAATTATGTGCCAAGAAGAGTTGCTAGTTTTAACAGAAGCCTGACCTTCTTACTTGTAGCTTTACCCCTCTGGTAAAGCCAGAGATGGCAGAAGGATGGAAAATATCACTCCAAACTGACATGAGCTCACCTTGACCTTGAAAAATTATAATAATTAGTGTGCACACACATACACATATGTCAGCATAAGCTTTGCATGTCTGTGTTTGAAATATAAATAGCAATACTGAAAAATTAACACACCAGTCTCAAAACCCCGTATGTTCCTTCTACTTAACTGTGACAACGTGGAACATAAAGATGCACAAATTTAGAGCGCCATCTGGAAAAATCCCATTATAAAATATTCTTAGATGTTATATACTTAGCAAGAAATGAAAGTACTAATAAAAAGTACAAAATTATTATTGTATATAAGAAAACAGCATATTCAGAAAGACTGGTTAAAGGACCTTGACAGGGATAGAATAATTAATATGAATTACTAGTTTGCAATTTCTTTGCGTCACAGTCATGGTTCCAACTTACAGCATTTCTGCTTCTTTAGGCAGCACATAACTTATGATCTGATTTGTTCCCAGTTCTTTGTCTCTTGCTCTTTTCCTGACAACTTCTGGACTTCAGGTATTTGTTAATTAATTGAGTTCTTTCATTTAATAATATCTTTACAGTTGTCCACATCCTGTTCCAGAACTGAAAAACATTCATCGTGGATAGGAAACCTGCAATATAAAACAACATACTGTGGCTATGCATTTTTTTGAAATCTGTGGTTGAATAACACCTTTATGATTGCCTATCAGGGACAGATAAAACCACTTCTGAAAGAAATAAAGATAGATATTTATTTTTTTTTCCCTGAAAATGGAATTGTATTGTCAAAGGCATACAATGACACTTGACTCCATAGGAAATATTAATACATTTGGTACATGCAGGGCTTGTTTTCAAGAAGACTTGTTTCTGGGTTCCTGACCATTTGTTTAGATTCCAAACAAACTTGTAAATACAGCTGTTTTTTTATATGATACACTTAATATTGAGGCATTGAGGCGACTGATTTTTCTTTTAAAATTGGACTGTGTGACTGGTTTCTTAGGTTTCTTATTTGAATTTTTAATATGGTTGGGTGTTTTTTGGACATGTTTTTATATCTGATGCTTGATATTCTCCATTTGGTGAATGATTTTAAAAAGGCTTTCTGTTGAAAAAAAGAGTCACCTAAGGTAAAGGACTGGTTATCTTGTAACTTAGATTACAATCTTAAAAAATTAACAGAATATATTAAAAAACAAAGTAGGTGAAAGGAAAAGTGTTTAACCAGCCTAAGCAGTGGGATTTCTTTAAAATGCATGGCATAAAACCATAAAAAATGAGTACAACACCAGAAATTAATATCAACTAAGAACAGACAAAAAGGCTCCATTCATCAACTAATCCAGCCTCCAAGATTAATCTAGCTACCTCTCATCTCCTCTGACTTTAAATCCCTCTGTATAGTTTCTTGCATTGGTAAATCTTCTAAAACTAATTCCACACTCCTGTTTGCAAGCCTGTTTTACTTCTAACCCTGGCTAGGATGGCTGAGAGCCTGGCACCTAGTATATCTCCTCATTTGCTTCCATATTTAAACAGGCTGTTAAAAATGTTCATGGCCAAGAACAGAGTTTAAATCCAGTAATACAGGACTGCAATCAAACCAGTCACTCTGAAAAGACCTTGTCTGTAAACTGTTTAATTATCCTATAAGAACACAAATGATTTAAAATATTCCCACCCCAAAACAATCCTGTAAATCATTTCACAATGCTTTATCACATATAAGTACTCTCCAATTTCCCTCCAAGCACGTAAACCATTTCTATCCATTATTCTTCTGCTTTATGGGACTTTGCAATTTCTTTTAAAGAAGTTGGTTGAATTTCAAATTGGAGCCAACATAAATATATCTCGTGTTTATATTAGTAGGGAACATAGAAAATTCCCAGTCGTTGTCCGTTGTAGTAGGACAGTATGTCCTCCTCATAATAAATGTCAACTCCGCCTCTACACTTTGGTTTATTCCCCCTTTCCTGTGTTTCCTTTTGTACAACACAAGAGGGAAGTTCTTAAAAGCCGTGCTGCCCTTGGCACTTTTTTCCTGACACGCAGTAGAGCCACTAACCTCATGTCCAAATCATCAAGTTCAGACAGGCATGGCTGAATCTCTCTCCATAGGTCTGACCATTACACCTCCATAAATAAAGGAAACAACCTGCAGCTTTGTAGGCAGCAGCAGCCCCCACGAAAGGCTGCACTGCAGGTGCAAGCAATGCCAAACTGCCTCCGCCACGCAAGCCTGCAGACACTCCACAGACATTTGAAGTGCTGCGATCAACTTCCCAGCAGTTCCTTCTGAGCACTAAACAGAAGGCAGAAGCGTGCAATACGTCATTAGGAAATTGCCCTGCTTGCAGAACAAAATCACCTCTTGCTGTGAGGGCTTTGCTCCAGCTCACCGCTCTCCTCGGCTTCCCTCGATCTGTCACGAGGAGGCACGCACTGTGAGCTTTCCAAGGCTATTGATTCTGACATGCCTGCCATTTCCTCAGCAAAATAACTCGCCTGTTTTCTACATAGAACCCTGGCAAGGGAACATTTACCATCTGGCTCTTAAACAAGGGGCAAGGAGCAATGCCAAGACATATTGTTCTGCTCAAATATGTCAGCAATCCTTTTATCTTTGGATGGTATTTGGTAAGTTGCCTTGACTAGCAGAACAGCATCTCTGCTGTTTCACTCTCTGCCTTTGGAACAGCAAAACTGAAAGCCCTATGTCCTATATTGCACCCTCTTAAATCAGTCAAGGTAAATAAATATCCTGCCATCTGCACCTTCCACAGCAAAAAAAGCTAACACAGCCTGGAATATTTCCAGGCAGCTAAAACATTGATGGCCTTGGTGAAAGGGGAGAGGATACAGACTTCAGTGGGCAAGGTTGCAAGATTAACAGCAGTGAACAAGCAGTTTTTGATTCAGTTCTGTCAAGTTCAAGAAAAAGCATCATGCTCCAACTCTGGATAGGGTGGTGCCCTTGATGGCATGGAATGAGTTTTTGCAGTTTTCTGCTGAGGAGTTAATGGTCAAAAGCAATGCTCCCTTGAGGGAAGGGTCTAACAGGAACCATCCCTGGGGTGTCTCAGGAGCTTCAGGACAGCCCCACACCCTGCTCGAAGCACACTGCCCTTCAGATCCATTTCTGTGTGGAAATGCAGAACACTGTAGACCTTCCAAATGTTCCAGTTTTGTCCCACCTGTGGCACTGTCCTGCAGAAATGTAGGATCTCCACAGATAGCAAGTGGTGCTCACCACAAGTACCCACACATTTACAAAGCACCTGGCGTAGCCACGCTGGCACATGTCTGTTCACTGGGTTCATCACCCAGAAATGGCAGCTTTTTGATGGAATCAAAAACTGATCAGCAAAAAGGGGGAGGGGGGATTTTCCAAAGCTCTTCCCATGGAGACAAAAAGCAGCCACTAACCTGACCACACCTGCTCCATCTGCTGACGATCACAGCTGAATTCACACCTGCACCGGCAGCTACTTTGTGTCAGTGTCATGGTGATGTCAGAAAAGAACCCATTAGTAAAAGAGGAGGTCTTGGAATATCTTATAAGGCTTGACATAAGACTTAACATGGTAGCAATTAAAAGGCCAGAGAAGGTGATAGTGTTGCTTGAAAAGGGACATAAGATTTTGTGTGGTTATGATAATTAAAGCTAACGTAATTATTGAGATACAATAAATTTATTAATTTACTTTTAAGATTGATGCCTCAGGTAAAGAAGAGTAAGTATCTTCTGAAGGGATCCCTCCTGAATAACACTGCAAGAAGTGAAGTGAGAATGCTCTTTCCTACTACTTCTTCAAAATTACAGTAGCTATCCCCTGCTATGAAGAACAAATTATATGAGCTGAACCAAAATCAGCAAAACCACATCCTCACGGGTTGTAAATTCCACAGGGAAAACATCTTAAATGAAAGGCTACCAGAAATGTCTGTTTCTTGCAGAACTGTATCAATAGAAGAATAGAGTTTAAATTATTTAAGCAGTAACTTCTCATTTTCTACACTTTGATCAAATTTTAAAACTCTGAAGGAAGATTTGCTCAGTTTGACTTTACATCTAGCTGGAGGACAGTGGAGGCACATCAATCAGGAAACAGCATGTTTACATATGTGCCTCATTAAGACTGAAAAGAGTGATTCAGCAAATCTAAGTCAGGAATATCGGAGCCAGAAATGCCTGAAGCTCTAAATAAGACACAAATACTCACTATTGAGACTTTGGTACTATTTAGCTTCACCAGGACAGGTAAGTGTATACACACACTTTTGTTTTCCAAACTGTCACTGACATATCAAACGGGGAAAGATGAAAGGCTTAGGACTCAACTGGTGCCATCTAAAAGGAAAACAAACTTTAAATTGTGGCTCAGACTGAGAATGGTGTGCTAGCTGTGAGAAAGGAAAATGTGGACACTATTTGAATAAGAGCATAATCTTGAAATGCAATTCCCTGTTTTGTTAGGGAGCTGAAGGAACCAAGTGGAACAAGTCTGATCACATCTTCTAAGCCACAAAATGGTTAAAAGACAGAAATAATTTTATTTCACATAAAGGCTTGGCACATGTTCCTTTAATTGGAGCCCAATCTAAAAAATAAAAGGTTAATTTGGAGAATTCTTCAGTCAGAATTTGACTGTTTCCTGCACACATCCTTTGTGACCACCTGGTATCACACGGAACACTGTGTGCACTTGTTCCAAAAGGTGAACAAACTCAGGACTGACCCAGAAGCTCTGCAACACAACAGGAATTTCTGAAAGAGGAGGAAGTGTTCAAATCTCATGCTGAGAATATAACAGCCATAGCTTTTTCCCAAGGAAAGGAACCAACTCTAATGGCAGAGAAGTTAGTTAGAGCAAGGAGAAAAAAAAAAAAAAAAAGAAATACAGACATTCCATCTGGTTCCTCAGCTGCTTCTGTAAAGAAAAATTTCTCCCTGTTGAAAATTACAAAATTGTTGTTGTAGTGCAGCTCTTCAGAAAAAAAAAAGCACAAGAATTCTTTACTGACAAGGCCTTTCAATAATGGCAGAAGTCAAGTTTTGTCTTGCACTTGTTACATAATTTGCATGTGAAAGATTTTCCTAAATTACACATGAAAAGTTAAATAAGACTGAAAGAATTGTAGGAATACGCTATAAGCAAAATCGTGACTTAAACTCAAAGAATAAAGGAAACACAGGCCAAAGAGCTGTTTCTCTAAAGAAAAAAATATTATATTTCCTTGAGTTTAAAATCTCTGAAGGAATTTCAACTGCCCATGAGCCTGAAGCAGGGAAAGATCAGGTAACATAACAATTTTGACTGGTCAAAAAACAAATATTTTGGAAAATCTTGTTTTAATAAAGATATTTAAAACAGTGGCTTTAGTGCCTTTGGAAACGCCTTGTGACAAGCTCATTCTTCCCTTCTGGAGAAAGGGTTCTTTGTACTGACCAGCTAATGCTGGGATTAGTTAATCCGTAAATTCCACAACACATTCCTTTTTTCCATAAACTCATTCTTATCGAAAAGAAAGCTGCTTTGACTATTTTTGTCTTCCCTTTTCTCTCCTCTCAGGCCTTTGTGAGCTGGTTGTTGCACCACAGCTCTGGGGAGGTGGTTACTGAGGGTAAAGTTCAATTATTTGAAGCTGGGCAAAACAAGCGTTGATAGACCCCCACACATCCATAAAACCAAAGTAGAGAAACTCTCCACAGGGTATTCTGAGTGTTTGTACTTCTCAAATTCTTTGCTGTGACGAAAGTCTCACGGCTGATGACTTTTCACAAAGAACTGAAATTAATGAAGTGCTGCTTAATAGTCCCTCAATTTCATAAGAATTGTAAAGTAGTTCCTCCTAATTCTACTCAGCCAACTCCTTGAATTTCAAATGTAATTTTTGATTGTTTTGGTTAAAGAAGCAAGCTCTGTCAGAGCAAATCAACACAAAGTCAGTCCTGAAGATGAAACTTTGCTAAAACAGTATCTTCTACGTGATATTTTACTGCCTCAGGTATTTTTTACAAATGAAATACAAGGTTTTTGCAGTATTACATCTTGTTAATAAAATACTTTCTTATTTACAAGGAGGAGAAGTGGAGAAAAACAGTCAAGGAATCATAAAATAGAAATATATACAAAAAGAGAAGACAGAAAAATGGAGATTATAGCAAAAAAAAATTTGCCTTTATGCTTTGTGAAAATGTGTGAGACTAATGCTGACTAGCAAAATGCCACTTAACAACACTGGCATCAAAGGTTCTACAAAGAATTTATGTTAACTAGTCCCATGTAAATGCATTTTAAACACATTGTAACAGCTCTTGATGTACCAGAAATGACAGGTAAAATGAAATTTCTCTTTTCTCTGTAGAAGTTTGATTGCAAATGCTTCTCTTCTGTACAGTATAAGAATCATTTAAATTTTTGATCTGGTAATTTCAGAAAACACATGAAAAACAGTTTCCTCAATTAATAAATTCTCATTTTATGCATTGAAAAAGATAAATAAATAAACAAGAGCCACAAAAAATCCCCCAGACTAAACCCTACAGACTCTAATAGAGATGAAATTTGTAAGGTTCTATAGAAGTTTCATATAAGATTCTCTAAAGGGAGCAATTATGTCCTTCCTATAGGTCTTTAGAATCATTATGTTAGACTCTGAGTGCAGGACTGTAATTTTCAATTAACTTTTATGGGATGTTGAAAAAAAAATCTAGGGAAAATTAATTTCTTATTAAGTTCCATGATTATTTCTTGAGGCATATTGTAGTAGTATTATAAATAATGTATCATTTGTATAGCGCATTTCACCTTCAAAGAACTTTACAACTACTATGCAATATTTAATCTTTTCTGACTGAGTAGGAACATCAGCGCTTTCTAGAGAAACAATATGAGCTCCATCATCACCTCAGAAGTACATTTAGAATAATGTCAGCCTCATCTGAATTTCAGCATTTCAGTTTCCTAGGGCTAAAAACATGTCAGGAATCTAAACTTTGTCCAAAATTCAGAACTTTCAGACACAGACTATTAAAGGCATGCATCCAGCTACATATAATCTACTGAGCATAGATGATGTTCCCAAGAGATGGAGAGAGGCGGAAAAGGTACAGGGCTTGCTCAAAGCCCCTGATCCAAGTGTCGGAAGCTCGGAATCGTTAGTACGAAGCAAGGAAATGTGAAAAAGCGTTGACTAAAATTGTCTACAAAGGCAAAACTGACTTCAAAGGAAGAGAGAGCACACCAATGGTGTATGCAAACAATGAGAAACATTTCTCTTACGAAGGCTGCCAACACTTTATTGAAGCAGCGCGAGCTGCGTGGAGCGGGAGATGGCAAATTGCTGCGACCTTCCCGAAAGCACCTCCGTCAAGAGGCGATGGGGCAGGCACACAGCCAGCTCACTGACACACACACAGAGGCCACCAACAGCAGGAGAAGGCTGACGAATGAACGGGGGGAAGGCTCCTCTGCGTGGAGTCCCGATGGGGTTTACCCAGCCACACATCAAACGGATCCAGGGACAGAAGACGAGGATCACCTCAGGGTCTGGTGAGGAAGAGCCAGATCTCAGGTCAGGGTCCAGTGGGAACAGGTGAAAGTGGTGCAGAGGTGGGGCAGCCAACTGGGAGAACCAATGGGATAACAGGGGTGGAACTATGCAGCAAATGCCAATGGGAATCAGGAGAGGGGAGAACATTCTAGGGAGTAGCCACATAGGGATAACAAGGGCGGTCTGGGCCAATGGGGGGATGCGGAACTGGGGTACATTTACATATAATTGCAAAGCACTGCGGGGAGAAGCCTTTTGTCACCCTAACCTGAGTGCTGCTTTGACAACTCAGCTTCTCTCCTTCCAGGGCATGGAGAGTCCTGCTCCTCTGGCAGGCTCCTGGACCTCCACAACAGTCACAACTGTGACTGTTGTGCCTGAAGCTTATTTCTCCCTGCAGAACGTATTCCCCAATGTTTATATCCATTTATATTTACTAGGATTAAGAAGAGTGGAGCTGCCTGAACCAGTTAGTAAAATCTCCCATGCAAAAGCTGTAATCCTGAATGTTACTAGAGCTGAATTACAGACCAAGACCCTCAAAATCTGCAGAGAGCAGTTCTCCCAAAGGCACTTCCACACAGCCAACCTGAAGCAAGCGAGCTCCGAGGGGCAAACACTTCCAAGTAAACAATACAAAGCATGATGGTCCAAATCAGTGACTGGCTTACTGCCACCACCTAACCTTAGGGATAAATTATTCCATTTTGTCTAAATTGATTTGCTCTTATGTCTTGAGGTTACATGTTTGTATGCACACTTCTATGAAACTCCACATAGGACCTTCACTAATCAAGAAAAACCCCTTAAAATACAGCATACTGAGAAGAGTCAAGTTCTAAATTCTTTCTGTCTTTAAAATAAACTCAAATCATAAGCAAAGTATCTAAATAACCAGATTTAGAGCATATTTTTACATTTAATTCTGTATCAATCAACACCTGTTTTGCTAATAGTTTACTGCTCAGTTATACTAATTCCTGGAAGATAATTGCATGAAAAATTGTAAGGTTACATAACAGACGTGATTTAAAACCAACTGTGACATGAACATGAGGAAAACAAAGTGCCATTAATCTTAATGAAATTCGATTAGAAATTATGAGATAAAAATACCAGACTGTCCTTTTTAACATTATTATATAATGTCATGGGTTTGGTACTTGTGTGCATACATTTTTAAATGTGTTAGTAAATTCTGTAGGCAGGGTACTGCCATAGCTGGTTGATCTGAGCCTAGGCAGAGGAGTTTCCTTCTGAGATCAGTACAAGTTTTGTTACAGACTTCTTTGGAAACAAGTATCCTTCCTATATTATTTATAACAATTGATACACTAACACCCAGAAAAAGCAAAAGGGGTCTGGCATGATGTGCAAGTATTACCTTTGTACTTTGGAAGGTGATACAAGGTTTTCAAAGGAAAATATATCTTTGTTGCTTCAAAACCTATTTGAAGCCTTTTTAGTGTTCAGCTATAAATCTGAGCAAAATTTTTCTGTGTCAGTTGCAGAACAATTTGGCACCACTAAATCTGCTGAACTGTCAGAGTGGTCAATTGGGCCTACACTTTCAGCATAATGTTGTGAGGAAAGGAAATTTTTGTGATTCTATTGTGTTCATTTGTCAGACAGTGAGTGCTTAAGAGCCCATTACTAAGATGTTAGAAAATCCAAGCAAGCACTATATCACAGGTAGGAAAGCAGGTTCCAGTTTTCTACTGTTTTGAAACTATCTGGTTCGGTTGGACAAGGCTCTGCCACTGCTGGGTGACAGGGCAGAATTGTCAGGAACAGGCCATTCATGGGTGGTTACCTTTTAAGCATTACAACCTACTGATAACAGGAGAAAATTGAGTCAATCTGTTACTGTTTTCAACTTGAATGCCAGGTTCTTACTGGTAGCCACAATTCAAAGGAAAAGCCAATGAAAATATAATTTCTGGTACCAAGATGTTCTCAAAGAAATTTTCTAAGTGACCTTCATCATCAAAAATACTCCAGAGAAATACCATGGGGGTGTCACTAGAAGCTCTCCTTTGAGTAACAAAACTAACCTTTCCAGGGGAGGCTTGGTGAAAGCAGTCACAGCATTTCAGAGCATTCCTAGGTCACTGTACACTGAGAAACAGCTTTTGTGAAAGCCCTTTCACAGAACAGGAAACATTTAATAGAAAGGAGAGATTGCCAATGTTTATCTTCCTTCAGGAGGGCAGATAAAACACCAAAATATCTCTGTTCTGCACTGACATCAGTTAATTGGTTTCTCTTGAGTTACCACCATGTGCACATAATGCAGTGCAATCCTGTATTTTCAGTGTGTGCATTTCCCATGGTTGCTCCCCAGAGCTGCCCAATGACATGTCGGAAATATGGAACAGACAAATGCGTTCTGATCCTGACCTTCTTTCTGGGCTGAGATTCCCTCTGCAGGCAGTGGGGGCTGTGTTTCAGCAAAGATGTCACGATGAGCTCTCTGATTCAGCTGAGCTAAAACACAGGCTCCCCAGGGCAGTGGTCACAGCACCAAGCCTGGCAGAGCTCAAGAAGCATTTGGACAATACTCTCAGGCACAGGGTGTGAGTCTTGGGGCTGTCCTGTGCAGGGACAGGGGTCGGACTCAATGATCCTTCTGGGTCCCTTCCAACTCAGCTGATTTTGTGGTTCTGTGACCTATCTTTGCCACATATAACCCCCGTTATAATGCTGCAAATTACAGCAGTGGAGTACACAGGACTGCGTAGAGCTATCACCATGGCAAAGCATGGACATGAAGAATTAGGGGATCAAAGAGCAGAAAATTTTGTGTTTTCTTCTCTTTGTGGCAAGTGAATGCAGCCTACGCAAAGCGCTGCTAAAGGCTCCAAATGCTCTGGAAGAGCGTCTGCTGACAAGAGTAAGAGATGTTTAATGCAGAGATCCTTTTCTAGTGAAAGATAAAGGCCAAGTTAGGAGTTCATGTTAATAAAGGACATTAATATCAAAGGCCTTTATTGCATTATGAGCTAATTCAGTTTCACACTCAGGCTATTTGAGTAAATCTAGCTTTCTATTTTCATCAACTGCTGTTTAATAAGAGTTTGAAGCAGAAAATGATGGCAAATCATTTTCTAATTTTTTAATTTAACTCTAAGATTGTTCTGATAACCATATTGGCTTGGACATTAACAACAATAAATGCAGATTGGCATCCACAAAAAGGATAGACAGTTCTCTAACCACTGTAATTATTATTGCTAGGCTACATACTTTAAGATCATTAAAGTATGATGTTTCTCAGAGTTGTGGTGTGCTAGCTAAAATCTGTTCAGTCAGGCTGATTTTGGCTTTCATCCACATATATTAATTTTGCCCAGAAGCTTTCCAGAAACTTAATTAAGCTGGCACGTTGCATTCTCTTATGGTCCATCTTGAGCACAGTCTCATTTTTAAGACTTGAATTAGAGAACATATTCATTTGGGCTGCCTACTTAAAACTCTTAAAGAAAAAAAAAAGGAAAAAATAATGAAAGAATCCATCTTCCCTTAAAGCATGATTATTTAATTTTCCATGAAAAAGCTGGGCTGTTTGTACTGAAGTGTTTTAAATGCACTCCTTTTTCTGGAAGTGAAGGTGCAGGCTTTGCTGGTCAGCTCCTCAGAGGGTGCACACAATCTGCTGCTGGTTCCATCCTTCAGAAATACAGTTGATTCTGTGATATTTTGTGATATACTCAGACCTTGACTGTTTAACTACTGGCTCAGGCCTCCTAACTGTTTCAATAAGTCATGAAAACAGTTTTTATTTACTACTAAGCACAGTGAGAGGATCAACCTGAAACAAGACTTCAGGTTCAGACACTTTACACGGTGAGGACTGAGCTCTGACTTGTAATTCCATGCAGGAGAAGAAGGAAATTCTAAAACATCAGAATACATCTTTAATTCGATCTCCAAACCTGTGCTCATGCTTTAATTCAGCGACTAGAGACACTCAGTTATGTAATTTCCTAAGCTTCTATTCTGGGTTTCCTGAATAAAGTTCTCTTTTACCCTAAAAGATGGTAAATACAGAGCTGGTAAATTTTCATATTCATTTAAGCCAGTCACAGAACCAGTGCAAAGGTTCAGTGGTCTGTGTGATCTGCTGGGCCATGGGCTGTGGCAGAACAGGGTCCTCTAAGGAACTGTAATGAAATTGCTGCAAAAGAAAATTGATGTCCTTGAGAAGGCCTACTAGCCAACAGGAAAAACTCAGATGTAATCCAAGATAGAAATCATTTACTTTTTTACCCAGGACAATTAACAAAAAAGATTGTGAGTCTTTGAATTCTTGAAGTCTCACCTTGAATTCTTCCAAAAAGAGGGTGGAAAAGGGGCCAAAAATGGCCAAAGCACAAGTGCTACATTAATAGCCAAGTTAGTCCATGCTAGTTCGCCTCAGTAAGAGTTAATTGATCAGCCTCTGCAAATATCTAGCTTATGTTTGAATCCCCATGTGTGCAGAATTGTCTGTAGGAGTATGTCCTTGCATGACCGTGGTAAAAGGAAACTCCTGTTGTGAAACTGAGCACAAGCATTGTTTCACCTACAAGTCTACTTTCAACAGCTGCAGAATAAATTACTGGAAAAGATTTCAAATAAGCTAATTCAGTGAGTAGTTGATCACAATTATGTAGCTTCCCCATGCTGAACACAAGCCATCAAACAGAGAGTAGATCAAAACAAGGAAGCTCTTTGGTTTTCTTTCCCATGAAGTCCCAAGCCACCTATGTGCAAATGACATGTTCTCTATTCTGCCTACAGAGGGCTTAACTGAAAGAAACTTATTCCCTACCTAAAGATCAAATTAAGTCTATTCAGGAAACAAAGTTAGAAACTGAATTTCAAATAATTTAATTACACCATGTAATTACTTTACAGAATCCATAAAGAATTCATTAAACAATAGTAATTCCTACCTGATTCCTACCGTGACACACATCACGCCTTTGAAACATAAAAATCCTTAAATTCTTTCTTTTACTGAGCTAATGAAAATGTTAAATTACACTAGCAAGAGCCAGCTGAGCAATTGAAATAACCATATCAAACAGATGATTTGGGATGATACAGTAAGTTTCAAGGTGGGAGAACATTATTAAATAAATTGCTAGGGCATGAGTGCAACACCCGGCAGTTAAACTCAGTGGATCATAAAGGATTCTAACTATGATTTCAGTGTTATTAATGTGTTCATCTAGTTCTCCAAAACAGTCAGTGAAATCATGGGTGAATTTTTGTAGACAACTGTTCTGCAACAGAAGGAAGTCTCACATTGTCATTTAGTTATCACATGCCCTTAGGGAATTGCAGCTCCTATCTGTCATTTAGATAGCTAAACAAAAAAAAAGAGAATAAACCTGCATCATCTTCGGCTGCTATTTTGTTGTTCTAGTTCACTGGGCATTAAATTAAGATTTGGAAACCCAGGCTGCATTCTGCTGTCCCACTGGAAATGCAGCTTGGACTTCAAGGCCTGTCCCTGTAGGTCATCAAAATTCACACTGGCCACAGTCCCTCACAGCGAGGGCGCTGATGGCCACGGGTATCTGTGGCAAGGGCTGGTGCATACAGACCCTACCCAGATGGTGCAGATAGATTTCTTTACTGAGAGGGCTTAAATATTGAATTCCATGGACTTTCAGTATCCTTCCCGCCTCCTATTGGGCAGGTTTACGTTTAAAGCCATGTCCTTGGTTTGGGATACTAAAGCGTTTCGCATGTGTGCTGCTTGAACTTCACGCTCAAATGACAGTGTCATCCCCTCCTGGGGTCCCGAGTGCCCCTCTCTTGTGACCATTTGTACACTGATACTGAAAATTGGGCTGATGGGTAATAAAGATGGGCAATCCCAGCTGGCTTCGGAGAACCCTTCTCTCTGCTGTGCATGCAAGAGAGGTTCCCATTTTTAACCAGCTGAATTTAATTGTAAATGTAGCTCCACCGTGCCCGAGCACTGCCTGGCACAGAGTGTCCAAAATGAGATTATGACCCTCTGGGCACTGCTGCAGCACAAATTACAAAAGCTATTATCAGTACGACAGACCAAGCTTTCCAATAACACCCCCTGGTTGCCACAGGAGCTGCACACAGTCCCAGGGAGCCTCCCAGGCAAATGGATGCCATGCATGACAGCACACCAGAGCACCTCCTGTGGTGTCTATGGGACAACAGGACAGAGTTAAAGCAGACAATTTTTTAAAGGGCAAAATTCCTCCTGTGGCTTGCGATATTCATGCCAGAAGTGTTGTCACCCAGAGTGTGACTGTTTCAGAGACCACAGCATTTTTCCAAGCATTTGAGGCAACCTTTCAGACAGGACACTGTGACTGAGAGAGGGTAGAGATAAAAGATCTCTTCTGAGAGCCACATGAGAGATGAATCACAGAATCACAGAATGAACTGGGTTGGAAAAGACCTTTAAGATCATCTAGTCCAGCCTATGACCTAACACCTTCTCATCAACTAAACCACTGAGTGCCATGTCCAGTCTTTTTTTTAAACACCTCCAGGGATGGTGACTCCACCACCTCCCTGGGCAGATGATTCCAGCATGCAACCACTCTTTCAGTGAAGAATTTCTTTCTAAAATCTAACCTAAACTTCCCTGGGTGCAGCTTAAATCTATGTCGACTGATTCTGTCAGTTGTTGCCTGGGAGAAGAGACTGACCTGGCTACAGCCACCTTTCAGGCAGTTGTAGAGAGTGATAAGGTCACCTCTGACTCTCCTTTGCTCCAGGCTGAACACCCCCAGCTCCCTCAGCCGTTCCTCACAGGGTTTGTGTTCCCAGCCCCTCTCCAGCCTTGTTGCCTCCTCTGGATGTGCTCAAGCATCTCAACGTCCTTCCCAAACTGAGGGGCCAGAACTGGACACAGCACCCAAGGTGTGGCCTCACCAGTGCCCAGAACAGGGGAAGAATGAACCCCCTGCTCCTGCTGGCCACACTATTCCTGATACAGGCCAGGGGCCATTGGCCTTCCTGGCCACCAGGGCACACTGCTGGCTCATGTCCAGCCTGCTGTCCATCAGTCGCCCCAGGTCCCTTTCTGCCTGGGCACTGTCCAGCCACACCCCATCCAAAGCCTGGAGAGCTACAGGGGGATGTTGTGGCCAAAATGCAGGATCCAGCACTGGGACTTATTAAACTTCATCCTACTGTACCCTGCCCATCCAGCCAGCCATTCCAAGTCCCTTTTCAGAGCCCTCCTACCTTCCAACAGATCGACACATGCTCCCAGCTTAGTGTCATCTGCAAATTTACTGATGGTGGACTCAATCCCCTCGTCCAGACCATCTGTGAAAATATTGAACAGGACTGGCCCCAGCACAGACCCCAGCTGGATGCAGCACTGCTCACCACCACTCTCTGTGCCCGGCCGTCCTGCCAGTTCCTAACCCAGCAGAGAGTGCTCCTGTCCAAGCCAAGGGCTGCAGCTTTTCCAGGGAATGCTGTGGGAGACAGTGTCAAAGGCCTTGCTGAAGTCCAGGTATACAACATCCACAGCCTTTCCCACATCCACCAGGCAGGTCACCTGATCATTAAAGGAGACCAGGTTGGTCAAACACCACCCACCCCTGCTGAACCCGTGCTGGCTGGGCCTGATCCCCGGGCCATCCTGTAAGTGCTGTGTGATGACACTCAGTAGAAACAGCTCCATCACCTTACCGGCTACTGAGGTCAGGCTGACTGGCCTATAATTACTGGGATCCTCCTTCCCACCTTTTTTATAAATGGGTGTCACATTGGCCAGCTTCCAGTCTTCTGGAACCTCCCCAGTGAGCCAAGACTGTTCGTAAATGATGGAGAGCAGCTTCACAAGCTCATCTGCCAGCTCCCTCATCACCCTGGGATGCATCCCATCCAGCTCCATGGGTTTAATGAGCGATGAGACACCTTTGAGCCCAGAAGGATGTTTTACTTCTCACAGGGTCTGTGTGTTCCAGAGCCTTCCAAAAGCACTTAATAGAGCT
This sequence comes from Tichodroma muraria, assembly GCA_013390105.1. NCBI lineage: Eukaryota > Metazoa > Chordata > Aves > Passeriformes > Sittidae > Tichodroma > Tichodroma muraria. Next base: position 22,633 of record WAAG01061406.1, read on the forward strand.
GGGGTGCTCTCAGGTTTCAAGGCACCTTTTTGGGGAGTTTAAACTGGAATTACATACAGGTTCAGGCCACATTATTTTTTCTCATCAGCAAAGAATCTAGCATCACTTCCTTGCATGACAATTGGTTTTAGTTCCTCTCTCCAAAGGGCTGAACTGCAGGGGGTTGTTCACCAGTCCCAGAGGAGTGGCCCCACAGTGCTGCCTCACAAGGCCTCCAGCACTGTCCCCTAAATAAGTATCATCTGCGCTGCCAAGGTGGCAAAGACATTGCATGGAAAAAAGACGCCAAAAAATAGCCCAGAGTGCTGAAATAGACCCTGAAATGTTAAAAATAACATGAAAACGTGAAAAAAAAAGCACAAAACCCCACCAAAACAATATAAAGACGTTCCAAATCCACTGGTAAATGCACCAAAAATGACACCAAATGCCAAAACAAAAAAACTATCAAAATGCCAAAGAACAGCCAAAGATGGCCCAAACCACCAGAACTGTCAAATAATGAAAAATACTGTTAAATGCAAAATCCTTTCAAAGATATTTTATATATACATATATATAAATATATCCAATAGGGGAAAAGACTTCTAATATTTTTAAACAGGAAAAAAAATGCAATAAGGAGAAATATAAGTTTCAAAATGCAGAAAATGAAATACAAATAATAGTAAACTCTCCCTCCAGAATTCTTGCAGAAAAGCCCCCCCCAAAAAACCCCAAATGAAAACAAATGTGAAAAAGAAAAAAATCTATATAATCTGCAAAAAGACAAACTAAAACCATAAAAAATAAGAAAACTAAATTACAAACTGATTTCATCAAAAAAGCCAAAAATGCACAAGAAATGCAAAGAAACCACCATGATGAAAAACGTGCCATAACACAAGAGAGAAAAGCCATGTTACGTAAGAAAAACACTGAAAATGCAAAAATCCCTCTCAACGTTGCAACAATACCCACAAAGAAGCCAATAATAACACCAAAACTCACCAAAAAAAAGTCAGTGAGACACAACTAAAATGGAAGAACTACGGAACAAAAGCCACCAAAGAAGTCTGCCAAGAACACAAAGTACAAATGCCAAAACCAATCGAGGATCTTTCCTGTTTCCTTTATATTTCGATCCTCCAGGCTCACCCTGGGTCTGCTCAGCTCCATGACTACCCACAGCCAAACAGGCTCCTGTGCCAGTGAGAATTTTTTCTAAAGTAGGAAAACAACCTTTAACTGCTATTTTTACATAGCCTGGATTACAGGAATCACGGACTCAAGGACACACGTAAATCTGTGGAGTACAAGCCCAGAAAAAACAACAAGAATTAATTGAGCAAACATTCAAACTCAACTAAACCAGACATGTCTCACTGTGGAGTAAACCAAGACTGCTACTGATTATCAAAGATGTTGAGTGAGCCCGAGGACAACTTTTTGGAGGCAATCTGCCACAACAGAGGCTGTCTGCATCTTTCTTGCAAGCTGAAAACCAAATGGTTTGTTTTCCAAAGAAAGAGGGCTAGTGATAAGCAAAAATAAGTGGTTGCAAAATCTCATTTGCCACAAAACACCTCAATTTTCATAAAATTATCTTTGGATTCTGTATTTTTTGTTAGAGGCTGGACTTTAAATGTTCCCTGCATCTGTATCAGAGAATAGGCAATAGATGTTACTGCAATATAAATGATAAATAACTAACAGGAAAGATGTCAGTGATGCAGCATATTCTTAAATATTTCTGTATGTTGCAGGACAGGAATACACAAACATTTAGCAAATCCCAGAAGAAAATATTCTAGTACATAAGAAATCAGTATAATATGTTTATCATGTAATTTGCCTCAGTAAATTAGCCAAACTATGAGAAAAAATTATTATTTAAATCAAGACTTACTTTTCCATTTGTGTTTCTTCACCTAATTTATTTTGGTTATTTCATATCTTTGCAAATCTCTTCCTAATTATGCAGACTCACAATCTGACTAAATTGACAAAACACAGAAAGTGTCTATTACTAATGATGTGAAAGATCGCTTTCAAGTCTATACTTGTTGTCCAATTCCCCATGCAGATTCCCTTCAGCGTGTCTGGGAAGATGCATTTGTCCCAGTGGTTGTGCCATTACTTGTTCTGCAGATTTGTATTGCAGCACAAAAAAGTGCTGCAATCTACAGATGTGAGCTGCTGTGTTTTGAAGGATCAGTTTGGAAAATATAGTTTACGGACTGCTTAACTCTAAGATATTTTGAATTAAATAATTCACCAGGAATTCAATTACAAGCAGAGCACCACCTTCTCCTGGCATAAAACTTTCATAGGGACTTCAGGAAATGGCAAAATACAACCATTTCCAAATTAATGAAGACAACATTGATTTCTTATATGTGAGACCAGGAGGTCAGCAGCAACATTTTATGGGTATGAAACTGAAATATATTTTACTTTCTGGTTTGTGTCAGGACTAACACTGAACTTCTCACAAGTGGCCACTTGGTACTGATCACAGAATCAGTTTACTGAGGCCAACATTGCCTGGGATAGAATGATCTGTGGCCCAACATCCCAGAGCCCATGGCACACAAGGGAGGAGAAGTGGCTGAATATTCCTAGAGAAAGTTGAGGCTAAAGCAGTTACTGAAATTCCTGCAGACTGATAGCAAGCTCAGGGGTAATTGACTGATTCCTTGCGTGTTTTTTTAATCAGTGTATTTTGTTGTATATAAAAGCCTAAGGAGAATTTTCAGCCTGTGCTTCCCATGTCAGCTACAATAAAAGACTCTTATTGGAGTGTTTCAAAACTCCCAGAAAGACAAGAAAACAAGAGGTTGTTATCAAGAGTTTGTCCCTGAAATTGAGCAGTTGTTGCATTTTGCTGCCATCTACCATTGCAGTACAAATGGAACAGCTTATCTGTAAAAATTGCTAAAATGTGCTTTTACGTGCTGTATAAAAACCTCAGGTTTCCACAGCACTTGCTCGGCCAAAAGTTTCTTCAGTCTCCTTCCCTTCACTCACCGCTTTCCCAAATGCCTCCTCAGTAAGTCAAGACACCAGGCAAAAAAGGATTTCGCCAGGCCTCCATTTCCTTTTTTTTTTTTTTTTTTAGTGCGGC
>WAAG01061406.1:25772-37800 GCA_013390105.1 Tichodroma muraria
GTTTTGAGTGAGGCAGAGCTACTTTCAGCACCACCTCAAAAGCTGCTACAGATCAACGGGCAAATGCTGACATGGCCGATACTTTTCTCCCTAATTTGGAGGGGATTCAAGCAGGTCGTTTGGCGGCCCCGTGGTTTAGATCCCACAGAGAGGGCATGTAACTATCCATCACCATTGGCTGATTCCTGCAGACGTGATTGAGATCTCCAGCAGGCATGCAATCATGAGCTGATTGCCTATTCCAGGATTTATTTTAGCTGCTGTGCGTCAGGATCAAAAATCCGTGGTGTGAGTAAAGGAACATTCAGCTGTAGCTCTTAGGCTTTAACTCCTGCCATCAGCTGAGGTTCAGAAGCTTTCAGTCTCCGGGCCCCAGCCGCGTACAGGCTGTCTCTGTTTATTGAGGGCTCTTAGTTTAGAGACTTCCTCCTGCCACCAGCAGCCAATAATCTGTCTGCCAGAGTTTTAGTCATGCTCCGCTTCCTCTGGACCGTGTTCCCAGACTGCAAGCTTCTGCTGTGACAAGAAATCCTTAATTCGAACATTGGATGGCTAAACACAGCTACAAAACTCTAATGAATGCAGGGAAGTTTGTAACTTCAGTTTGGATGATAAACTCTTGAGGTTAGATGTTTATTTAAACTTAAGAAACCTCTCCTAGCATTGTGTTGTTTCAGAAAGGGACCTGCTGTCCCTGAGACCTCTCAAAAAAAATTTCAAGGCCATTTTCTACACAGTTGGGAATCTTTAAACATTCACATCAACTGCATGCCATCATCTAAATTAAAGAGTGAGCAAATTGAGCAATTCAAAATAATTAATGATGGGTGTGTTCCCTGTCATTCAGCAGAGGAACCTGGTCAAGGTGCCTAACTTACACACAGCTATTTGCATATTCATCTTCCCCATACTGACTGATTTTCTCTGTTGATCTGTCCTGTCTGAACATACTTGTGGTCATAACACCTCTACAAGGGTAGGAGCAGAACTGTTTCGAGGATAGCCTCCTGTTATTCTGATTTACTGGACAACAAAATCATAAACAAACAAACAAAAGAAATAACAAACAAACAAAAAAAAAATAACCCAAACAGATGGTTCCAAGAATCTGCATCTTGCATGCATAAACTCCAGCGTTAGCAAAAAATAGACTCACATGTATTTAACAGTCTGATCAAAGGCCTTTTGAAAGGAGCCCAGAGCTGACCAGAAAAATTCAGCTTTCCTAATCCTAATGCAGTGCACTAACCACAAGATTTTATCTTTTGAATTCACCTTGCACAGTGAAGGATTTGATTTTTCAGAAGGGAGCCTTTCCTAGCTGTACTTTTCCACTGGAAATTTGGTTCCATCAGGTTAGATCAGTGACTTAGAGATTTAACAGAGCAAGAAAGACAATATCTCAGGAAAAATTTAAAGGGATCTTCCGGACATGAGTCAGGAAAATAAACCCTTTCCCCATCCTATTACACAAAGCCTGGCAAGGAGATGTTGAGATAGCAATACAGGGGAAATAGCAATGAAGTCTGATTCCTCCCTAAACCTTTAGTGATTTTCTTCTGCAGAAATCATTGATCAAGGTCCCTGAGATTAGCAAGAGGAGCGTTCACAGGAATGGGGCTGTCTGTCCACATCAGGGCAGATGACTCTCAACACATGAATTTAAATAGGAGTAGCTGTGAGATTGCATTGTCACATTTTATTAATACTTGGTAAACTTCAATCATCCAGACAAAATACAAGTTTACAGAAGCCACTGTAGAAGTAGCACTTCTCTGAAGCATTTTAAATATTGGGATTTAGGCAGGTTTGTTTATGGAGACCTTAAATTAGGGGGTTTACTGACCCTGAAATGAAAGATCAATACTGATCACACAGGACAGAATTAAACGTGATAAGGGGCTGACATGCCCTCCATTCAAAAGTAAGGATGTCCAAGAAGCCTAACTCCTCAGAAATGTAGACAAACAGATATGTTTTATAGTATAATTTATATATATATATGTGTGTGTTTATATAAATATAGTTCTATTATGTATCTCATGCTCCTAAAATTAGAATAATAATGCCAAAAGAAAACAGAAAAATTATACCCAAATAAACAACAGGGAGCATTTCACATTAAGCTAGATTCTTCCAGCACCTGACCTTGAAGTGGAGTGGTCATTTAACAGTGAAATCTTCAAGTATAATAGATTTTAAATTAATATTTTTCTTCTGCTAACTATACTGTGTATCAAATGACACAAGTACATTACATAAGTTTACTCATTTTCACCATTGCCATTTGCGGGGGATTTAGATCCAGCAGCTGTGGTGATATACTGGGTATTAGAATGATGCCAGCCTATATAAATTACCTCAGGAAGTAGATGGCACCTCTAATTAACAAGTAAGCTGTGTGAAACTGTTGCTCAGACTTCAGGGAGAGAGGTGGAAAATTGTCAGGGTCTAAAATTTGGCTATTACACAACAGATAAATCTCTCTGCATAAAAATTTCCAATTCTGCTAATTATACACTGAGAAATTTAATATGTACATACAATATATGCAATATGCACATAAATACCTAATTTAATATACAAAAAACATAAGTACTAAGTAACATATATATGTGCCTCTGTGTGTGTATATGTATAAATAAAAATGGAATGAACATGCAGAGAGAATTAAGGACATTAGTTGGTTAAAGCATGTGTTCAGAAAAGGTGGACACTTTGATGATTAAATTAAAATGGGCATTCTGGAATTTTTTACCACTATAAACCATCCATCAAATATTTCATTTCTTCAACAACCAACACATGAACCTGTTGAAGACGATGATTCATAAATTTTGCTTCAAATTACCCAACATTCCAGGAAATATTTTCCTTTACTTGTTTCCTGGTACTTGGGACTATGTGTTTTTAAACACAAGGTTCTGGGATTACTGCTTCCAAATTCAAAAATTCGAGGAGCTCATTATGCAAATGAAGAATCATCTGATAACTAAACCTGCTGTGCCTTATTATAAAATATAATCAAAATAGACAGAGTATAATATTAAGTACAAATTACTGTTAGAATAGTATGAATGCTAAGAAATAACTTCCATACAGATTTAAAGTTGTATAATACTGATGAAGCCTCACAAATACTTAATTACAGATATTTTGCAGAATTTGCATTATATTATCATCACATTATAACGTGGCAATTGGGGTCCAGCATTTACAGGTGTACAATAAAAGGGGTTTCTCCTACCTGCTAGTGGAAAGAAGAACTGAGTAAGAACACCGTGGCAAAGTTTAATTGAAATCTTGTTAATACTTCAATGCATCATGGTTTGATTCATTCAATTTTAAGCAGATAAAATTTAAGACATTATAATTTTTAAATTAATAAAATAATCTTCAATCTCCACTGCAAGCTGCCTCTTTATCTGCTACTTTTCATTTTATAAAGCTGTAGCCTCCATGGGTATGGAGATGCTGTAGAAAAGTTAACAATCAAGACTCATGTCTCTCTAGAGATACTTATCTGATCTGTCTCATGGAGTTTTTTATAATTTTTTAACTATGTATAGATAAACTTGGCTCACAGCAAAATCATCATAATCACAGCATCCTTTTGAAAAGTTCTCTAACTTGTTTATTGACAAGAAACCGGTTGGCCTAATTATAAATGATTATCCTCCAGGGTAGAAGGTTAGCAGCAGGCATATGTACAAATGGCCACTTTCCTGCTGCATCAATTAACATGAAAACACAGAGCTTCATTATCTCTGAGGGCCAGCTTCCTGCAGCATTTCATATCGTGGTCATATCAGGATTTAAAAGCTTTTGCCTTTGGGAGCCATATAGTTGTTGAAAAATATATCTTTTTCTTTTTAATTCTATAAGGAAAGAGCTAAAACTGTGTAGAGATGGGCTTTGACTATTGCCTGTTCTCAGGTGTCATAGGAGTTCCACAGAGGGTGGGAAGAGACTCAGGTCTGAGCTGGGCCAGCACGTGGAGATGCAGCACAGGAGCCCATCGGGGTCGATGCTGTCTCAGCAGCACAGAAGGACCTGACACAAGGCTGGTTTCACGGGCTGTGTTCCAATTCAAAACTCAGCGTAGGAGAAACGCACCCTGGAAATAGTAGGAAGAGCTCTCCACCCCAGCAGCTCCTTTCAGGGATCTCAAGAACTTTGCCAGCGTGATCCTAATAGACAGTGAGAAACCCACAGGATAACAAGTGACTGAAGGAGACAAAAGGAAAATCCAAGTTAACATCTGCCCTTCCCTGTGCCTGCAGTTTTACATATTTTTTGAATGCCCAGTCAGAATCAGAGAGCAGCAAAGAATGCTTCATCCCACTTAAACTTACAGCTTTTTCTACCCTACCAGCCTGTAACCTAAAGCCATCAGTAATTCTGAAGCTGAAATATGAAAATCTGACTTTTGAAAGGTTTGATACATCCCTGGCTTTCAAATGAAATTCTCTGGATGACTTTTATGCTACAGTAGCTAGAATCCACCCCAGCAGGAAGGCAGATAGAACTGGAAAGCTTTCTAGTGGTAGTTCTCCTTACCCTTTCAGATGGGAGTGAAGCATCAACAAGGAAAAACAAAGCCAGAGCCGTAGGAAATTTATACCAGAGTGGGACACACATCATTCCCTGATCCTGCACAGTTCAAGGTCGTCCATTTAAACCACCTCACCCAGCAGTGTCAATTGAACAATCACACTCTGAGGTGGGAATAGGACCCAACCAATCATTCCATGGCTGTACACCAGTCCTGCAGAAACAGGAGCTGCTGACAGAAGGGCGGAGGATGTAAAATCTGCTCTAGCCATTGGCAATGAGCAATAGGAATGTCTGTCCCCCAAATGTCTACTGAAAATTCAATCTAGCTTCAAAAGTTGACAAAAAAAAAAATAAATTTTGCAAAAATAAAATAACTTTGCAAAATTTCACATGAAGCTTGCACAGCATTGAAATGACCCCTAAATATAACTGCTTTAACTATCGAATATACATTAAACTGAAGAACCTTGAAAAATTAGTTCATTCAATTTTTTTTATCTAGAGATCTGTCATGTCAGGGCCTAAAAAAGGTCTTATTAGGGTGTCATTCACCTGGTACCTCATCATGGGAGCCTCAATCCACTGAGGAACCACTAGACTGAGGTCCAGACTCTCCAAGGCTTATGGAGAGAATGTATTTCACAGCCCATTGAGTCAATGGATGGAGCAGTTTCAGTCTGCTGGGTTAATGTGGGTGCTGCTGACACACAGGGAGTGCTTTTACAGCATTAAATAGCCTTACTAAACTTCTCATGAAAAAAGCACTTTATATTCAGAATAATATGTTTTACAATTATGACAATTAAGTTTTGTTTTTCAGAGAAGGAAAAGCAATTCATTCATACTGTAAATGATTTGCTACATTTACCACCTAAATTAAAAGGGAAAACATTTTTTCCTTCAGTTATGATAGCCAAGAGAACCTGTTTTAAAGGTCAGCCTTGCATATTTCTACCCATATGAGCTATAACTATACACACAAACAGCCTTGCTTTAATGATTGAGACTGTTTGTGTCAGTAAAGTTTTGCAAGGTCAAGTTTTAGGTTGAGACCGAACAATTTTAAGTTTCAAAAGAAGCAAGCAGATCCTGCAACCAAAAGGGAAGTCAGAGCCATCCTCTGTGCAAAAGCAGTTACACCATTAAATGAGATTTTGGGAATGAGACTGACGCACACAGTTCCAGCACCGGTGGCACAAATGGTGCAGCTTTAATGTCAGCCCTCCTTCAGGGTCCTGGAAAGTCAGTGTTCACCCCTCTGACTTCAGGGGGCAGGTGAAAGCCAAGAAGGGCTGGCAGCCTCCCAAGGGACACTTCATTAGCATTTGTTATCTGCTCTCTCACTGACTCTTCCTTCAGAAGGCTTCAGAGCAATATACTGAGAGAAGTTTCACTGACTTTCCCTGTGGAAGGAGGCGGATGGAGAGCCAAGGAGCAGCTCTCTAGGACTGCATCAATACAAGGAATATGCCCTCATGAGGGAAGATTTACCCTTTGCATGAGGCTAAAGCAACAAATTAGGAGAAATGTGTACTTGTGAAAGTCTCACATGGTGGTTATTGATAATCTAAGCATAACAAATTGGAAATAAACTTTGTCCAATGATGGCATTATTTCTTTGTGACATTACTCAAAGCAAGACTCAGTCATCTGGGAATAAAAAGGAAAATCTTCACATGTTTTAGGGTAACTTTCTTTCATGTTGATTATCAAGCCTTTCATTCTAACATTTAGGGAAAGCTTTATAATAAAATAAACCTTTCTAAGAAACACATTAGAAATCCTTTAGTATTTCTAACTTGTTTATTAATATTTTTGATCCAAGTACACACCTAATGGTTAATTATGAATGCAAAAGATATCTCTTGCTGCATAATCAAGGTTAATATCCCAAAGGAGTCAAAGCTTGCTTTGCAAAAGAGCAAAAAAGAAATGCAGATAAGAAACATGAAGAAGGGTAATGAAATAAGCCCCCTTTAATTTCACAATCCTATTAAAAGTTGAAAAGGAGAGTTGACTTGTTTCCTGATGAGGCACTGCTTTTCCCCAATACTAAAATATTTTTCTTAAATGTTGATTTTCTTTAGTGTGCTCCTGGTTTCAAAAATACATAGAAAATAGCATGGCCGTATTTTACTTTTCATTTTCAAGCTGCAACAAGATATTCTACTGTTTAGAAATTTACCATCTGTTATGATTAGTACTACAGCAATACCTAGGGCACAAGAACATGGAACAAAACCTTAATTGTGCCTCAAATACAGATCTTAAGCCTTCACCCTCTTAGATTCTGATGCACAATTCTTTAAATTGTCAGCGCTAAGTATTGAATCAGATATCCATAAACATTATTTGAAATAAAAAATATTTGTGTCCGTGGTGGTTGTAGCTCACCACCTGTCATGACTCAGAGTAGGTATGAATTAGCATTTATAGAGAAAACGTTAGTAATGTATTTTGTGCTTGCAACAGGAACAAGGGCAGTGCATACACTCCATTCCTTAATTAATTCATTTATTTATTCCATCCCTTAACACTACTTCAGAACTGTTTTATTTGTTCTATTGTCTTTGTGCTATAGGTGGTTGAGAAGGGGGATCAATAGTCAAGTGGAAGTTAGTATGTAAAAGCAATTTAGGACCTAAAATAAGAAAACAACTGCAGAGGCCTTGGCTACCCCATTTTGAAACATGAAAATGTCCTAATGTGAAATTAAAAGCCAATCTTCAGGCTAAAAATATCCGGAACAAAATGTAGCTGTGTTGAAAATGTGCAAATTTCTTTTTATTCACTTAAACTGGTTTAATTCTATAATAATGTAGTGACTAATTGTGCCCTGAGTAGGCACAAGTGTGGCTGACTGAAAAGATTGAAAATGGGAGTTAAATAATTAATGTAAAAATATGTTGATGAGCCTAAGAAAATGTGAGATATTTGAAATGAAATAGCTGGCATTAGGTAATCTACTTACTGCATAAAAGGCATTAGAAATATCCATTAACTGCATCTGTCATGAATAAACAAACCTAGGAAGGAGACCAAAAGATATTTTTCCACTTTTTCTTAAGAGGAATATGTGCAATTAGTTTTTCAACAACTAAATAAAGAACCCCATAATATATGAATCTACAAACCTCACAGTTTACTTGAGAGTAAAATTAAAATACGATGCACTAATCTGTTTTTGGGGGGGTGGGAACGAGGGCGCTGGAAGAGCCACGTTATACACTCTAATTTGATATAAATGATTGGTATTTATGATACATGTGCATATTAAGTTAAATTAAGAGTTATATTCAAAGAGCAAGTCAAAACAGGAAGAGTAAATTCCAGCCTGGAGCTGTAAGGTTGCTGTAGGTGTCTTCTGAAGGTCTTGGAGACCAGGATAAACAAGCACCTGCCTGATGCAGAGAAAAATGACTGCCCTGAAACACAGGGTGGGGGAAGCAAAAAAACAAAGAAAAGATAATTTGAAGTCCTCTCGAGGCTGATCTTCATAGGAGCGTGTGGTTGTGGTTCCTCTGCGGCAGATGTGCAGCATTGCTCAGAACAGCCAGCGGATCAGAGAAAGCTGAGGAGAGACACCTGAGCCAAACAACACCACGGGGCAACTTCAGCAGAGCTAGCGTTAAGGCTGTGAAACAGCCTGTGCAGCTGGGAGAGCCCTGCCTCGCAGAGCTAATGAGGCATTGAAGTAAGTAACAGTTTCCAAATCACTAAAAAAAGAAATCATTCCACTTCCTCTGCCTGGATATTCTCCACTCTCTATTTCTCTTTGAGCAGATAGAGTAGAGGAGGTGAGGCTTTTATTGTTGCTGCTCCTGAATTTTATTATTGATTCCAGCAATATATTTATAATTTTGGATATATTTTTGAAAGCCAGCCTCCTTTTGCAGTACAACTTAGGCCTGCAAAACTTTGACGTTTCTTAAATGTGAACCCTTGGGGCTGAGCTTACAGCAGCCTGACAGAGGGGTGAGTGCTCTAAATGATGCCATTCATCTCCTGGCCATACATTTTGCAGATTAAAAGAAGGATAAATGATTTTAGCCTAATGCAGTACCTGCCTAGCTGGGCCTTAACAGTACTCTCATCACCATGGTAACCTTGAAGGAGAAACACACAACTAACAAAGTGTTAGGAATAAGGAAAACAGTTTTAGTCTTTCCCTTGTTTTCCCCCCACCTCCCAAAGTTAAATATGCAAAAGGTTCAACCCCAAATACTCTTAATTTACTCTCCAGACTCTGAGAAGTGAATCTGTTGACTCCTTCTTTAGCTTTTGCAAATTTACACTGTTTCAGCAGAGAAATTCTCTTGACAAAATTACAAATCAGAATAACTACAAATGTAGCCTGATGTAAAACTCACAGAAGCAGCTGTATAATCAAGTTTGTGATTTTGGCACCATCTTGGTGAATAATACAGTTTCTTTACTGCATGCAGTTTAGCACTCAGATTAAAAACTATGCTAAGGACTCTAATTAGAAAATTATGTGCATACAGCCACATATAAAACAAAAGGAAACCATGGCCATGCTAAAATAAGCCCTGTAAGACTAAAGTAATAAGATATCTGCCTTCAAAAATCATCTCTCTTCCAGCTGATGGAAGCATCAGCTTTGACACAAAACCAGATAATATGAAAATTCTCAGGTCAGGGGCCTTCAGAGAAAGTCTTTTACTCAACAGCTGTCAGAAGAAAGGAACTCTGCTTTCCACAGAACTTAGCAGAATTCCATATCCACAGTGAGACAACTGCCAGGGAACTCCCAGCACTCAGCACTCATCAACACATCACATCAGTGAGAAACAGGCTGGAGAACCCTTGATAGGATTAATGCCCCTTCCACCCCGGCGGTGGTGAACAGGTCTGCAGTGTCCCTGTGCAAGGCAGATGTGACACCTGTGACACTCAGCGAGGGCTCCGAGGAGCCTCTGCCATGATTTCCACGCTAAATAACACTCTGGCCTTGCAGAAGGGTGCCCTGGGCAAACTGCCTGGCTGTACAGATGTTTCCTGCCCGTGAACTGGAGCAGGTTACGGAGTTAACAGGACTCCACAGCTCCAGGCAGAGACACCTTCCTGTTCGTCTGTTCATCCTCTGACAATCTCTTAACCCAGGCACAGTCAGCACTTGTGAAAAGTGGCTTGTAACATCACCAGAGAGCCTATTATCATAATTCTCTTCTATGTACCATCTAATGTTTCTAACAGCAAATCAAACAACAGATGTATAGCATCTAGAGTCAAACAACATGTTATATTCCAAACAGATTTGCTCTGCAAATATTGGAACATGTCCTCAATAGCAAATATTATCATTTCTCCATTTTTCTTATGCAACAACAAGGAAGTTACAGTAAGAGTCACTACATTTTTTATAAAAATAAATGTCTAGAGAAAAAGCAATACATGCCACAGAATCATGCATCTGTTCTGCTCTGTTTTATATCTGAACAATCTAGATTGCTTCTTCTGCCTTTATTTGCAAATGCGGGCATTTTTTCTAACACATTCATTTAGGAGGAGAGATTTTACTTGCATTTACATAGACTTAAGGTAATGGCAATACATAATGACAGTGTCTAAAATTATTATTTTCCCTTGTAAGTTTCCTTTTATGTTAAATATTCAATTTTCTAATTTCAGGTTTGTCTACTAGTCAAACAGGAATACACCTATAGAATGGGTTAAAAGAAGCTCTAGAATAGAAACTACCTATTAAGCTTACCCACCACAATTTGAAAAGAAAAAAAAAACCTTTAAATTATTGGCTCTCCTAATCTGTAACACAAAAGAGATAAATCTAGAGAAAGTAAGGGCCAGAAGTCTGATCTTTTTAACAAAATACCACTCATAAATGAAGGTGTTGTCACACTCAGTCACTCAACTTCACAATAAATGAAGATGATTTGTGCCAGGCAAACACTTCATATTATGAAAAGCAGAACAGATATTAGTCAAGTTTTAGCCAAAACCAGTTGTAGCATGTGGATGTTTCCTGGTGGTCGATAAATGTTTAACAAACGCTCATTAAATGGTTTAACACAGAAGTTTCAAATGCACTTTAAAACTTGTACTCTGTTAGATTAAGGGTTTAACAAAAGCATAAATATAGCTTCTCCTTCCAGCCTGTTTTTGGTGATTTCATTAGGAAATGTAATTTAGCTAATGATTCAGTTAATCTTTTTATAACCACTCACATAGATCTTGAATAAATGTTATGCAAGCTCCAACACTAATTTAAATTACTCCTATTAGGAGTCATGTCCAAATAAAAACATGACTGTCGGCAATAACAGCCTTACAAAGGTAAATCCATATGGTACAAGGCTCACAAATACAGAATTCCTCACATCCCTATCCTTCCTCTGCTGTCATTTTAAAGCTGTTGCATTTCTTATTTCCCTTACTTGCCTACTTTTTCTTCTGCAAAAGTGATCTCCAAAAGATAAAAATGGGCAGTAAACCTTCAGATGTTTTGTAGTTAAACTCTACGTATTTGTCTTTTATGGTGAGCAATGCAAATTTTGGCTTGTAGAAATAACCTATTAGGTATGCAGGCATTTCTCTGGAACCACTATCATAAAAACCACAGCTAAGTCATTAATCTTTTCAAAAAGCTTGTTGAGATCCCCATAGGCATTTAAATGGATCATAACAGCCTCACATATGAAATATAGAGCTGCAGCCAAGAGTCTGACAGAAGTGCAAATTTGGACAAATAAGACCATCAAAGCTTCAGCTGAAAAGATTTCTCTTCTCTCCACAGGACAAGGGGTTGATAAGACCAATCATGGAGGATGAAACTACAAATGAAATAGAAATGCCAAATTCATGCCAGCAACCCATGGACTGTTAAAAGCCTACCTGCTTGAAGACAGCAGCTATTAAATGATTATATCACTGCAGAGAGACTGGCACCATAGGATAGATAAATGATGGAGCATTTTCCTAGAGGTGAACATCCCTGTTTGTCTTGGTGGATTATTATATCACACTCAGGGGAGTGAGCTGAACACTTGGTGTACTATATCAATGAAATTATGACATCCTTTTGCTCAAATAAAGGGGGGAAAAAAACCCAAACCACCCATTTTCTGGGATAAACCCCATAAATTATTGGTTATCATATCCATGGACAATCATAATTGCACCAGAGAGCTTCCAAACAAACCAGTCCTCAGAAAGGGCAGGCCCAGATTTCATTGTCTGCCTCTGGACTAGCTCCAAACTGCTTTCCAAGTTAGGTCTGTTTGCTGCAGGTTATTTTACGATACCAGGATAAAGTATGACACCCAAATCTACTCTACTCTAAAGCTGAAATGATCAGACTCCCTTACAAAATTTATTGAGAGAGGACTATGAGCTGAGCTGAATCAGAGATGCTGAGACCTCCATCACAGAAGCTGTACAAAGAGATGAAATGTTTTGCCAGATCCTGGGGAAAATATGGATTTGGCCAGAA
>WAAG01061408.1:6628-104111 GCA_013390105.1 Tichodroma muraria
CGTCAAAATAGTTGCTGGGTATAATTCTCAAAATTCCAAAGTGCCATGTACTGTAATTTCCTTCGGTGGGAACAGGAATGAAAGAATATTTCCCTGTATTGGGGATTTCTCTTGCCAAAGTATAAAGGTATTTCCATTCAGCCATCCAGTTTTCTGAATAACTGTCACCTGTCAGATAGAGGAAGAAAACGGTTTGGGATGCTGGAAAAGAACAATTGCCACAAGACTGAAATTAGATGTCTCCACCCATATGTAAATGAAGAGGAGAAGTTGACATTGTCATCAGTTATTTATCCTTGCAGGTCTCTTGAGACCTCAGTGAAAGTGATCACAAGCTGTGCAGAGCTCTGTACATCAGTTATGTGGGTGAGAAATGCTTGTGCAAAGGTAGGAAAAGGTCACTTTACCTGTTTCCTGGTATCCCCAGACTTCTATGTTGACGTGGGTTGCTGCGAGTGTCTGGTGTGTCCAGGTAAGGGTTAAGTTTCCACCAGTGTTGGGGGTGCCATAGTATTGCCATTTTGTCTCATTTACCAATGTGCATTTTTCTTCATCTGAAACTTTGCTGTGATGTACTGCATTGCAGAGCAGAAGAAGAGGGCTAATGACATTTTGGCTTTGCATAGTCCTGAAAAAGGCCTACTATATTATTTAAGATTTAGCAGTATTTCCCCCGGGTATGTTTTACACAGCACAGGATGCATGACATGAAAAGAATAAGCTGAAGCTGAGAGAATGCAACCCTTACTAATATTTGCAGTCCTTATATTGCAACACCACAATGCAATTATTTGAAGAGGGGACAAAAAGGGATAGAAGTAGGGATGAACAGTAGGGAACTGTTTTGGTCACCCTCATTTTTAAGCAGGACATTTTATCAGTTAATGCTGCTGCTACTCAATTGCTGTGAAAGTTCGTCTCTCAAAAGATGAATTAACATGAGGCCAACAAGACTTTCTTTCCTGAGGCCTGTTAAGGAAGAATAAAACTGATTAAAAGGAAAAGAGTTATATAATCTTGCATGCATGGAGGAAGAATATAGGAAGAAGAGGGATGCTGTAGATTTAAATAACCTGATAACCAAGTTCCAGAGTAGGGAAACATTGATCCATCTGTAGAAACTTCAAAAGGGATGAAACCAGTCTCATAAAGCAACGGGGAGATGCAGTGGGCTTTTCCATCCTTGTCAACATAGCCACTAGTTATGATTTGCTGCTTGAACCTGTAGATGTTGAAAATACTTTTCAGTGTCACCACAGGCAGAAGGAAAATTCTGGATGTGTTTCAGCAAGCAATCTTGTGTCATGTGTGGATCATTTCAAGTCTGGGGCTGTTTTGCTTGTAGCAGGGAATACAAACTGGAAAAATCTGCTCATTACATCAATGTGAATTCTGCTGTGAACTGCACAAATATACAGCAATCCACAAACCTTCAATCTAGTCTAATTACTGGGGGAGGGAGACATGATAAATTAGCAACAAAGGGGTAACAGGAAGAGGGAGATAATGTTATAGCATTAGTAGGGTTACAGGGTTAACAATGACCATGATGCACAGTTATTGCAAATTTCTGATTTATTTTTTTTTTCCCTTGGTAAGTCCTGTGGAGGCAACAAAAGTAATTTCATGCTGTTCTAGAATTCCCATTGCAAAGGTTAACTCAGAACACATTTAACCATTTGATTCTAATTAGGGCTCTTGCCCAGTCTCCTAGGGTATAACCCCACCTGTGGCTCTTCAAGACTGATATATGGGGACTCCACATCTACTCCAAGTATCAGAGGGAGCTGGGGCCTGCCAAGAAATAGTACCTTTGCTTGTCTGCACTGGAATTTGCCTTGGCTATAGCTGTGTAACTCTGCAGGTACTTCAAAGTACACAGTTGTGTTTCACAGAATTGATGCCTTGGTCAAAGGTTTTCCAAATAAAGAATTGAAAACCTTTCCAGGTACTGCTACCCAGATGGGAAGGACTCCGAAATCTTACTCAGAACCTTCTGTGGAAATAATAGCACAACGTTGGGGTCGTCAAAATTCAGTGTACTGTATGTATTGCACCTGCCACCTAAGTGTGGTACAGGCTGACACATTTAAGATCCACAGCTTTCTCTTACAGGAAAAACATCAGGTGTCCTACCTACATTTCTGTCTTGCTGTTTTCTCATTCAGATTAAGAAATAAATACTCCTTTCCCACAAAGGAAAATGCTAAAGAAATACTGACAATCAAGTGTCCTGAAAGGAAACTCTTTTCAAAAAGTCACTGTTTTAGTATGTTAAGGGAAGAATGAGTAGAGTCATAATTGTACCACACAATAACTCAACCTAAAAGAAACAATCCTGTGCAGAAATACAGTCAACAGGTATCCTTGAAGGTGAGGGTGAGCAGAACTTTTGTACATAGCAGAATTCTAACAACTTTGCAATGTTTTCACTCCTGTATAGACTGGTCTAGTTTTGTGGTAATTGCCTATTGTTAGAGAGTGAGATTATAAAGTTTTGCCTCCCTTTGGCAGAGAAATATAAAATTATGGCCCACCTGCATTTTAGCACAGAAGAGGCATTAAGAGCTGTGTTGTTAATCAAAAAGTCTTTGCCTCCCATAAGAGATCCTGAGTATGGAGAAATTTGAAGACAAAATTCTTTGTAATCAGGACAGCATATCCCCAAGGACTGGCATGTCACCTGGCAAGAGCAGGTACCAAGCAGCTCCCCACATCGGTGTGCACAAGAGTCTTGAGCTCCTTGTTAAAGGAAGAAAAAAAGAGTCAGGAATGTTACTGAACCCCTCTAGATGTTCTCTGAAGCACAAGTACATCATCCAAAGGACTCCTGCAAGTAAATAAAATAAGCTGGTTATGTTAGTTTAGGAATGTATTTAGGTGAAGGTTGTAATCACCTGCATATTAAGGTTGCTCCATTTTGCATAGCAAAATACACTTCTTTACCTCCCAGCCACTACGTCATTTCATGAATTCCATGAGTATCTTTACGTGTAATAGAGAGAGAAATCTCCAGAGCAGCCCCTCAGTGACTGTCAGTAATTACACTTATTTTTGAGAGTAAGTCTAAAACATACCAGAACCATCATCAACCCTATGTGGGAATCAGTAAGAATGGAAGGCTGATGCTCTTGGAAAGTTAACATCAGCAATGAAATGGGCTCCAACACAAGTTTATTAAGAGCTACTGAAATGTCTTTGTTTTGTGCATTTCATTTGAGCCTGGACTTAACAAGGCAGGTGTTATGAGCCCTGGGTACACAGACAGGTGAGTAGGCTCTTGGCTTACAGACTGTAATTACTGGACATCACATAGAAAACTACTCAACAAATAAAACAGTGAGAAGACAGACATTACAGTAACACTGTCAAGAACAGCTGGATTTCACAAACAGTTAAGGGGAAGTTAGATGGACTAGCTGCACAGACAGCTGGGAGCACTGAGGACCTTTTGGGAAGTGGAATCTTGCAAGGATAACACAGCTTGGGAACTATAGTAAGAATACCATGCAATGCTGAGATGAGCTAGGTCAGTATCAGAAATTCTAAATTTGGACATGGATCTTGTAAAATTGGAACCAATTATAAAAAAGTAACTGAGAGAGGATTGATTATTTGGGAGAACACAAGCAAAAAGAAAGGCAGGGATCAAGGTGGGTGGTGAAGGACAAGCATGGGAAAATGCAAAGAAGGGAAGTAAAAATGCTTGTTCAATATGGGAAGCTAGAAAGTTTTTCTCTGTCTTTAAATATATTTGCTGCATTCTCCAGATTGTCTGTTTACTTACAGAAGAGATCCACTGACCTGCTGGAAATTATAGAGGAAGGGATTGAAAATGACACCGTGCAGGTAAAAGCTGGCCTGTGTGCCTTTGCTTTAGCTTGTAAAGATGGTATCAGCAATTTCTTACCAAGATTTGTATTCTGAAGTAAAGAAGTTAAAAAAGTTAGCAGTTAAAAGCAAAAAAATGTTTGAAAATCACTCACCTGCATTCCAAAGAGCAGTGAAGATGGAGAGAATGAAGAAAGAAACATCTAAGCCAATGAATTTCATATTTTGTCCAGATGATTCAGGATGGCTGATTGTGGTAGTCTTTGTGCTAGTCTGGGAAAAGCCTTTAATGAAAACAGGTGTCCAGAAATAAACAAGACTCTCACTGTTCAAAGGTTTGTTGTAAATTACTGAAGCAAAACAAATTGAATGAAATGCTTCATTTCAGAGGTCATCTTCAATCGAGGAAAAGGTAGACGGGGAGATAGTCACTGCAGCTCCTTCACATTAATAGTCACATTTTTCTGAAAGGGGGGGGTAGATGTTTATTGTTTTACAAGCATTTCTGCTTCAAGGTTCAAGGCCATGGGGTCATTGGCACAAGTTCTATACTTTAACTTTGCTGGAGGAACTAAAACCTTTTATCACTTTGAGAATGATAAAGAATACATGCTGACAGTACAGTTTTGTTCAGAAGATTATGAGATATTGAGGAAGCATGTTTACTGCACTGTATGTCACAGCATGAGGGTTGATTTAAGAAGGTAGACCTCTCCTTTCCCCTCATTTTAAAGGGTAAAATTGAAGGAAACTCACCCTTTTTCATAATTTTAAGGGCTTAAATCAGGGGGTCCTCCATTTCAGGGCACTTCTACCTGTTTCCCAGCACCACGTCTCCTGTGTGGGAGCAGACCTTGGATACATGCAATTTTGGAGGTGGAACAGCGATTCCTGCAACGGGATCCAGAAAGAGAATGCCAGCTCTTTTCCATAGGAAGGCAAACACGTAGCCCCAGTGTTTCAGGTGCAGGTAACAGGCTGTCCTGGGGAGGTAAAGGCCCCCAGGTCCTCTCTGTCCTGGTAGCTTTTGTCTGGGAGCAATCTTCGGCTGTATTGGATTTTGTGGGTGGAATCTGAGCGACGGGCACATGAGCAGCGGCTTAAATGACTCGCTGGTGTCACCTGGTGACTTACAGCGCTACTGCAAATCAGAAATGAGCCCATGAGCAGCGTGTGCAAGGGATATGGATGCTCAGAAACTGCAAACCATCACACATGCATAGGAACAACAAACGGCAGGCTGGAGCAGGGCTCTGAAAGCAAGGAAGCTAAAACCATTTATTTGGATAAACTCGTATGTAGAAATTCCTTTTTTGTCTCATCAGTCTGGGTCTGTAGGACTGAATCTTTGCAATTAAGAGACAACAGAGTTGTTAGTAACACTTAAACCTCTCAAATGTTGTTATCTCTCAGAGAACTGGGCCAGCAATGAGCTAGTCCCATGTGCCTGGAGTGCTCTGGGGAGGGGCAAGATGATGTCCCACTTGTGTCTGGAAAAAAATGGCAAGAAAATAAGTAGTTTCCCTTCTCTCTCTCTGACCCATAACTGAAGCAGTTCTGGAGGACAACGTGGACATCACTGCTCCCCACCAGCTTGGGTGAAATATTCCTTTAGTTTACAAATATTCCCTTTCCCTGCTCCTCAGTTTTTCACTGCACAGAGAGCAGATTTACTCCATCCTTTGCTCCCAACAATACCTTTCCAGCTCAAATCCCAGTTCTCATAGGCACAAACTAAACAGACCCAAGGCATTGGTTCAATCATTGCCTGGAATTCCCAGCTTCATGTTCCCTGGATTGCTCAAGCAAACACTCACAGCAGTCACACCTCAGCCCAGAGACTGTGCTCAGAGTAAGCCCATCACCAGTGGTGCTGGTTCAGATCAGAAAGATGTAGGAGCAGCAATGTTTGGGCCCTGCTGGGGTGGCCTTGCCATGGCTTTTCCAGTGCCAGTGCTCCTGGAGCTCAAGGCTCTTAGACTCTCTTGAACCTGAGCATCGCCCCAACCCTCACAAAAAAAGAATGTCTTGTGTAGGCTGAGTCCTCTACTGGAAGAGAGGGAGCAGCTCATCAGGAATGCACTTCCTTCATCTCTCTTGGCTCTGGAACGCTTTCATTATCATGCACAACCAGGATAAACAAGTGAGATTAGAAACCCTCTAAGCAAAATCCGTACTCGGGCGAGTACAGCTTTGCAGGACCCATGTTAATCCTGCTCTGCAAAGCACATTCCAAACATTTGGCACCTCCTGCATTTATAGGAATGAAACAAATCATGTCCCTACTGGCCTTCATCTCCTTCAGGGGTATAGATGGGCCCTGCCTCTCAAAGCTCTTTGCCCAGTGAGCCTGCCAGGGAAGCAAGCTCACGGCTGCCCTTGGAACCTCTCTCTAAATAGTTTCATTCTGGCAGGATGATATAGTGGAGCCTGGCTGCTATTCCTACCCCCTGGGTCACACAAGGTAGCAGTGATGTGATGGAAGAACTTGGGCTCTGTCATGGCAACTCATCTGTCACTGCCCCAGTGAGATTTGCAGCAGAACTGGTGTCACTCTGTTAGGTGGGGGCGGGGATGGTCCCAGTGCTGCTCCACTGCCCACAGCAGGAGCTGTTTCTTGTTAGGAAAGTGAAATGCTTTTCTCCATGCTGCCAAAGACCATCTGTCTATTTATTTGCTGCTGTCCACCCTGCTGGGAGCCGGTGCAGGTGTCCTTCTCTCCACGTTTCCGTAAGCGCAGAGCTTTGTGCTTTGCCCTCTCCTGCCAGAGCCTCTGGCATGGGCAGGACAAGGTGGCTGCAGTTGTGTGAGCTGGCACCTCTGCAGATGCTGGGCAAAGCCATTTGGGCAATGTCTCTCCTTCCATGAGTATCTGAAGACTGGTAGAGGCTGACTTGGGAAGAGCTTGTCAAGAGATGCTGATCCTTCAGCAATTCCTGTTTTCTTTGGTCCCCACAGGAGGCTGCCAAGAGAAACAGGCTTGACCAACACCTGAAGGGGCTGCTTTACCAGCTCTGAAGAAGTACCCCTGCTGCTTTGCTCCCAAAGCATGGGAAGGGCTCTGATGCCATCCCGAGCTTTGCAAACACAAGCGTTGAGTTTTCCTTCCACTCTGCTCCCACTTGCTTGTCTGTGTCTGTATGGGTGAACAAGCTGCCAGCAGACTGCACTGACAGGCAGAGCTGTTCCTGCCCACGCTATCTCAGGTTTGTTTGGGCTGGGCCAGGCAGGTGTGCCCAGGGGAGCTCCGGGGCTCTACCCGAGTGGCAGATTGCAGAAAGTGCTGCATTGTTCTCTGCCTGCAGTCACCTTGCCTGAACCCAGCTCTGAGGCACGCTGGCACACAGGGATGTGAAGAGCCACGGTAAATGTTAAGGAATAATTCTAACATGGATCAGGAATACCCAACACAGCACTGAACTTCTGAAGACAGATATTTTGGGTGTTCCCAGCACTGCAGAAGAACAGTTTGTGTAGCTGCTGTGTCTGGTTGAGCCCATTGCTATGTGCAGAGCAGCAGAGTGCTGCTATTGGACTTTTTTCCTTCACTTCTTACTTCTTGAAGCCTTGATTACAGAGCAGATTCAATTTTTTTTAATGTCAGAAGAAAGGCCTAAATGCAGTGGTTAGTATTGTTTAGTATTTGGCAACCCATGCTGGATTAGGGCAGGGTGAACTGTAGGAGAAATATTAGAAGTTAATTCTAATCTTGCCTTTTATAAGGATTACAAGTTATGTCACTAGGGACTCGTATTCCAAACTGGAGACAAGCAGCCCCTTGTGATTGCTGGTACAATTCAGCACCAGGAGGGAAAATGGAGCAGCAGCCAGCTGGGGAGAAAATGCCTCCACAGGAGCTCCTCAACTCAGTCTTGGTGCAAGTATAGGTCCCTGGTCCCAAACCTTTGTGGTGGGCGTTTGACTCAAGGCCTGTCTTCTGAATCCTCCCAAGCTTCCCTCCTTGGGCCATGAGCCAAGGAATCAGGCATATCAACCAACAGACCGTTTGTTTTTCCAGGGGCTGTGTAAATTGTGCTGGTGTTATCAGTGAAACCAGGCCTGCTCACGGCCTCCTGCTCTGCGGGCGGTGCAGGGCTCTGATCTCCTGCTCCTGTGCTTTTGGAGGGTGGGGCAACGCCTTGCATGAGTTTCCAGAGCACCAAACACAAGGTGAGCACTCTGTAACTGCTCCCAAAGACAAGCTGGCCCTACCAGCTGTGTATCTGGACTTGTAGCAGATGTCAAAGTGGTAGGACATCATAACTGTGTGGTTGTGCAGCCAGAATTGCTGAGCTTTCCAGCAGTGCTGCCCCTCTCTGAAATAAGGACAGGAGAATGCTGTTGTTCTGAAGGTGCTGTTTATCTGGTTAAAGGTTTCTCTGGTCAAGTGGGATCTAACAAGGCTGGAGCAGTTTTGAAGAAGGTCCAGGTCTGGATTTTTGCTCAGATTTAGAGCAAAAGATCTATACCTTTTGATGGTTGGTTCAGTTCTGCTCATATCCCCACAGACAGGGGATTTACCCGTGGGAGATTCTGCCCTGTGTTGTTCTTCATAATCAACCATCCTTGATGTACACCCTGATAAGGCTCCAGGAATCCACTCATCCTGCTGTGATAAAACTGCCTGTGCTGTGCTCCAGCCCCGCGCACCTGGGCACAGCCCTGGGAGCAGCCTCTGCCTCTCTCTTGTGTGCTGGATTTGGCTCATACCCAGCTCTCTCTTTTGCTTCTCCCATCCTCACAAAACCAAATGCAATCTGCTCATGTGTGTGCTTCAAGAGCCCTGCCAGGAACAAAGAGAAGTCCAAATATTTGTGTTGGGCTGTTACTCTTTCCATTCAGGCGATAGATGACAGACTGCAGCAGAGTCTGTGTGCTGTGTGGGATTTCACTGCGCTGGCTCCAGCTCCACAACCTCACCAAGATGAAACACCTACAATTAATTAACAGCTGGGTTTTAACTTGAGGGAAAATAACTGAGTGTGGTTGAAACATGGCCTTAAAAAAAAAGCCACCAAAACCCCAAACAAATCTACAAAGAAACCAATCACAAAAAATCCTGAGAAAAATCATCAGACCTTCCCTGTGTCAGATGAGGAGTGCCTGACCTCTGTGTGCAGTTTCATGCAGAAGAGCATTTTCACTCTGAACTCTGGGGGAGCTCTCTTGGTGATTTCTGTCCCAGTGCCTGGGACACAAGCTGTCAGTCTGCACAGAAATATTTCAGAGCTGCCTTCCTCTCAAAGTTCCAAGCTTAAAGCCATGTGGAGGCCTGAGTTCCCCTTCAAAAAGGGACTGAACCTCTTTTCGTCTGGGTTGACCAAGGGGACGAAGAAGTTTGCTAACAAATTGATTCCTGAACTTCAGATCTCTTCTTCTGGGAAGCTGCTGGGCTTCAGTGCTTGGTAAAGCCAGGAACAGAATGGTGAGACAGCTTCAAGTGTGAGCTAGCTCAGAACACAAGCTGGTCTGGTGTCACTGGGCCTGTACAAAACCCAGGATGAAGGAAAGAAAGGCATAATTCAGCCTTGTGGGATTTCACATACCGACATGCCAAACAAATTCTGTTTGCTTTCTCAAGTAAATTTGGTGTTCCCTGCTAGTGCCACCATGAGTTTTCTCACTCAGAAGTTTCTTATTAGGAATTTATTAGCCCTGAAACCTTAAGGATTGACTCTTCAAACATAAATACTCCCTATAATTACCTTCTCTTTGTGCTTTACTTTGGATGATATCTTTAGCGTTTCATTTTACACAGCAGACAGTACTAATATTATAACATCAAGTTAAATCACATCTACTTCGGGCAACTGAAAAGCTATCAAAAGTGACAAGAGCTTCAGAAAAAAAAATAATATCAGAAAAAAAATAATGTCAGAAATCTTTCTGGCTTCCTTTTTTATCCTATTCATTACACACAGCAGAGAAAAGAAGCACTGTTTGAGTCTGCTTCAGCTGCTGTTTCCAAGAAGGATCCATTCTGGCAGACTCTTTAAGCTCCTTCCTTCTCAGGTCACTTCTGAGATCACATAAGGGCCGAGAAACCTCCCAGTAGCCTGTTTCACTAAGTCCTCTGTCCTGTTTTGCTTCTGGAATCAGGCTGGCACTTGACAGTTACACCTACCTGGGCTGTAATAAAGTATGTAGATGTTCCAGGCAGAAAATAGAAGGCAGATAGAATCTATATTGTCCACATTAGAACTGCCTAAATTCAATTTATTACCACAGCCTGACCTTAAACTTCACTGATTGACACCTTTGAGGAATGGACAGCAGAGGGATAAATCCTTTACTGCCCTTGAGTCTTCATTACTGGCAGTTGGGAGAGGTCAAGAGTACAAGGAGAGAATTTCGCTAAACGTATTTATTTTTCAAGATAAATGAAATATAGGTCTCAACCCCTTCGCCAAGGCTATGTGTGCATCACTATTTAAAGCCAGTTGATTGATAAGTGTTCTTGTAATCAGTACAAGGAATTCTGTTGGAAATTTTCTGGAAAATACATGTACACAGCAAACCTGTTACAGCCAGGTGCATGATAAGGGAAATTACTCTTTAGTGAACTTAGAGGGTAAACAGTGAAGAGACCTTGATTCTTGATTTTCTTTTTTTTTTTCTGGATAATGGGGGAAAAAGAAGCAGATGGTATGTAAGCCAGCAATGTATAAGCTGGCCACTTTATGTAGTTACAGAATAGGTTTAACACTGCCTTAAATCACTGCTCATTGTGAATCTGAAACATGTTTTCATTACTTATGTTCCCCTGAAATTTTTCACCTCCCCTCCCCTCTCATCTGATAAGCCATCAGGCAGAGATTCTGGCAGCCTTGTCCACCAGCCCAGTGGTTCTTCATTCCCACTTGCAGTGTGTGGCATTCCAGTGAGGAGGCATTTGTACGGAAACCGCCTAACACTGGCAGGTCTGTTCTGCACAGCTGAAGGAGCTTTGCTACAGAGAAGCAATAGGTGACCAGCTGAAATCTGGGATGTGGTGTGCTGCTCAGGAGCTGTCAGCTGGGATGCTCAGTAACTCATGCTGTGGATGCAGGGATGCCCTCACATGGCCCATGCCAAGCTGCTGGCAGGGCCAGGCAGGACATTTCCTGGGTGATGCAGGCAGCTGTGGCTCCTGGGTCATGGGGACACTTGATTTGCTGTGTAATAGCAGACCCTCTATGATTCAGATAAGAGCACACTTATGTTGTTAAAATGGTATAATTTGCTCCAGGATCCATTTGTGCACAGTCTTTCTAAAGGAATCCAACCACAAGAATTTCTCTGATTGAGTTAGGCAGGTTGGCTCGACGTGGGTGGGTCTGTGGGTGGCAGTTCTCATCCTCAGTGTCAGAGCTGACTTGCAGTGCCTGGCAATGTTTGTGTTTCCATTGTTTCTGGTATATATTCTCTTTTTACATGTATTTCTTTAAGTGCTGTTAGGGCATCCTATTTAAATGTGGGGAACTTTCCTTTGAAGCTCACTGTCAGAAAAAACTAAACCTCCCATCTCCAAAGGCCTGTTCCTCCCAGCTCTCCCTCACCTGGGGTGATTAGAATGAACATGCAGGTGTGACAGGGAATGAGTGTGCACCTTGCTATGGCTGCTCCTACCCATGTCCAATGGTTTTTTCTTTGTCAGAGTCACAGGGGACAGCTCTTCTGTGCCTTACACAACAGCCTGTGCTCACACAGGTATCAGCAGATTTCTTCTTTATCATGGCCTCAATTTCATGTCCTGTGACACATTAAATTGATGTCACAATGATTACACATGTCTTTCAAGCTGATTCTCCTCCTAAGCATGTTGACTGGCATTAGCCAGCTCGTCTGCTGGCTCAAGTCAGTGTAATTAGAATTGTTTCATCTGGCTGAGGGAGGCCCCAAGCTTCTATATGGGTGCTACAGTAAACTGAGAAGGGTTGAGTAAGGTCTGAAAACATACAGCCTGAGGATGATGAAGCACTTGGAGTTTTAAAAGAAAGATATTATATTAGTTTAAAAGATTAAGACTGTTGACAGAAAAATCTGATTCTCAATGTAAAGCCTGAAATCTAAAGCAAGTTGTGCCAAGCCCAAAGCCTAGTGCTGTGAACCATGGGATAATGTCACTAAAAATAAACAAATTTTCTCAAAACAAATAGTTTCAGTGTTCCTCTCCTTCCCCTAGCTGCCATTTAAACTCTATTCTTTTGCTTTTTGGTTTTCCCTCTTTAACCATCATATATAGCTTCTGAAGGAGAAAATCTTAAACATACAATCAGTATTGCTGAAATGATACAATATCTCATTTAAACCAAACTGACTGTTATGCTTTGAATGGAAAATGTATTACATTGCTCCCCGGGCTTAGGTCTGTAATATTATGTCTACACAAGAGGGCTCAGACAGGCCTTTAGGGTCCTGGATATGGGAAGGGTCAGGCTGAGACTGAACGCCGAATTAAAATTATGGGGCATTTTCTATCTCCTGCAAGTCCCACAGTGGACAAGCTTTCCAATACCGATTCCTTTGTGTTCCTCAGAAATTTATACCTTTGACTAGCATGAACCCAGGATTTCTCATGGCCTCTGTTACTGCAGTTGATCATTGGCCCCACAATATTTATTGTATTTCATCCTCTCTACTCTGCAATTCCACTTACCTTATTTTACAGAGGGCCAGATGTATAGAGGGGTTAGAGAAGTCTGTGCATGACCTAATTCTCATTATGTTGTTGCTAATGAAGAGGTGCCTGTAGCTTCCCAGGGAATTCATTGCAAAGCAGGGAGCACAAATGCAACCAGGACTTTGGAAATGTGTGTTCAAACCCTCTCTTCCATGCCCTGTCCATGGGTCAGACTATTCTTTTTATAGTCTTAAGCAAGTTCATAACCTTTTGCAGAAGAGGAGACAGATAACCTTGTTTACCATATTTTATCTTGTGGTTCATTTACGGCACCGTTCTGGCTTCCATGTATTTATCTGATTTTGCTTATTTGCACTAGAATGGAAGGGAACTGCAATTAAATACAAGTGGTATTAATAGCTTGTTGCATATGGCTCTGCTTTCTGTAACCAGATTGTACTAATGTTGCTGTTCAAGCCTTGAAGCTGTGAAAAGTGTCCCATCCTAATTACATAACCCCAGCTGAGGTCCCTTGGTAATAGGTGAGTGCACAAAACTCTTCCTGACAAGTTTCTCACGAGTCAGAAATATGACATGCTTATTATGCCATGTTAATTTTAAAAGGCTCTTGTCAACCAATAACCCATCAACTTTTCTTCCCTCTGGGTTTTGTCAGGTTAATCCATGAGTCATGGAATATTTGACTATGAATTCATGACTCATGAGAAAGCACCACAGCCATCGCAGTCCTGGATGATCTTCCTGCCCAGTACTGCCCGGTCAAGTGCCTTCCCAATGTTTGGATGGACATCACAAATGCATCCTGCAACATCGCAGAGCACCTATAAACCCCAAACCCTCTACTGGGAAATATTAGTGTTAGCCTAGCTTATTAGCAGAACAATTCTCATGACTGGTACTCTGCTCTGGGGAGAGCACTGGTGATGGACAGAGAATTAAAAAAAACAGGGTCAGCCTTTTTCTCTTGTTTTTATTCAGATATTTGCTTTTAGTAGTGATGGTGTCTTGTTGAATTTAACAAGGGACAAATAACAAATGTTGAGCTGTGTACATTTCTGATCTTTAATTGGGCATAACCATTACTGCATTAGTTGCTATAAAAAACAGAATAGTACAGAAATAATGATGAGAAATTAGGTCTTTTAAGGCCTTGTCATTTACACAGATAAGGGAAAGGGAGAGATAGAAGTCTAGGGGACCGAAATAGCTAAATACTTCTCAGAAATGCATCTCTGATTTGTCAGGCAAGAACTCAACAGCTAGAGACCTTCAGTCTCAGGCAAGTGCTTCATCTAAACTGCATTTCTGGGAAATTGCTCTGTGAATTCATGAACCAGAGAGCTCAGGTGTGCACAAAAAAAAAGAAAAAAGGAAAGAAATAATTAAAAAATCAGATATCTGATTACAAATAATTTATCACCTTGCCCTTAGATTTTCCTTTGCTGCGGGGTTATAAGTACTGGAGTATAGATATGGATGGGTATGATGTCTTAGCAGAACAGTTGTTTTTTAATATATATTATTTAAAAAAAATTTTTATGTGTTTGAAAGCACAAACACAAAAGAAATCTTTCTCATGTTCCACTGAGAGTTTTTCTTTCATGTCACTAATTGCTGCAGGCTTTCATGTGGGAGAATGGTCTCTCCAGTTTCCTAGAAATACACAAAGACAAGGAATCATTGGTTTGGAGTGTTGCAACACGAGGACAGATCCCAGCTGCTGCACCCAGCAGTGTCCAGCCTTGCTGCAGGGAACTTCTGTGCTGCCTTTCATGTTCCTGTGAGCAGCCTGTCCTTGTTAATTGAGAAAACTGATAACATGTCCAGAGGAAGAACCTGAGTTTTTCTTTTTTCAAGTGATTTTTCTGTGTGTCCATAGGAGTGGTACTAGCATGATAACTTTCAAGGCCTGTTTTGGAGTAACTCCTCATCCTGGGCTTTTAGGGAAACTTGCAGCCTCTGCCCAAAACCAAAACACTGAAAACAAACCACAGAACAGGGGAGAGAGATGGGCATGACAAAATTTGCTTATCCAAGGACACAGTTTGTCCTTGACTCTGCCACTCCTGCCAGATGTCTGCCCAACCTGTCCCAGGGAGGCTCTAGCAGTGATCTGGGCAGCCAGCTCCCCTCCTGAACCCATCAGCAGGGGGAGAGATCTCCTTCATGACTGGTGAATCTTCTTATGCCTCGTCCTATCTCCTGTAGCCATTCCTCACTGTTATTTACACATCTGTAAATAAAGGAAGCTATCATTTCTGCCCAGGCTTTACACTGGATGAGTAAGGCCCTGGCTGGAACAATGCCTGCTTAAAATTGTATGTGCTACTGGTCTGCTTGAAAACAGAGACACCTCCGAGACAGTTAGTCATAAAGAGGAAAGCTTATTAACAATCCCTTCCCAAGGCAAAGCTAGAAGCTTGCTGGAAGCAGTTAGGAGTCCCAAATGAGCTGGTCCCATGAGTGAAGCGCTCCTGGCTGTGCCTTCCTTCTGGGGCAGCAGTGCTGATGCACCAAACCCCAGAAGCAGCCCAGCTGCAATGAAAATGCCTGAGAATCCTATTTTTAAACTGCTGCATGTCCTTGACCTCCTTGACTTCAGGTTCATGACAGAGAGAAAGAAATTATGAGCCTGCATTCTTCTGTGGTTCTTTGCCGTAATCCCTTTCAGCAGTGAAAGGGGGCTAAACCAGCTCTAAAATGGGCATCTCTTAGAGAAGGAAAAGCAACCAGGCCTCTGATTCATAACAGGACATATACAGGCTTCTCTGGGAAGTCACTGCAGTCTTGTAATATTGCAGATTTCATTGGTGATTTTTGTCTCAAGGCTGCTTTTGAGAAGGATAGAGACGCCAAAGGTGACAAATGTGAATTCACTGTCCACCTGGATTACTTTGGAAAGACTTTATTGGGCTGAAGGGTTCTTTATGACCATGAATTTTAGCTCTCCCCTAGAGAAAAGAGATGTTCCTTAAACCTAAAGGCTTCCCCTGTATTAGTCACGCAGAAGCCACAAAAGCAGGGGCTGGTGCTGGAGCTTGTTGGACCTGCTGCAGAGGATCCTGTTGACTTGAATGGACATTGGAGGGGGTCCCAGAGCACAGGCTAAAGTCAGGCCCATATCCCTCCCTGAACAAACCTTGCCTTCACCAGGACTGACATGAGGGACCCCATGGATGGCACAATCCAAACTGTGTGTGTGGCTGTGGAGGGAAGCTGAGGGTGGTGAGAGTGGGTCTGTTCCCAACCAGGACAGAGACAACATCTTGTAAGGAACTGCACGATAAAACCTGCTGATTTATGGACAGACAGTACTTGTTCTGGCAAAAAATAGCTTCCAATTAGCCTGAAAACAGACTGCTCTGGGTGGATTTGCAGACTCTTATCTACTGGCAAACTCCATTTTAATATAATCAGCTGCTTGACAGGCAGGTTAGGTAATGATCCTCGATGTGAGCACTAACAGATTTGAACACTGAGCACAGCCTTTAGTGCCCAGAGAACTCTGCCAGCAGGTGAAATGCATTTGATATTAAAATGCCATGGGAACCCAGGGAGCCCCTTGCCAGAGCACCTTGCTGAGTATATGAAAACGCTGCCTTCAGTAATTCACAATGTCTGTTCAGTAAGCTGGTGTGTATGTGCACAGAGGGGGGTAATAAAACATCTCAGACCTAGCCTTCCAGGATAATTCAGTGGCTAGTTAAATCTCTCATCACTATTAATCAACAAAGTGGCTCACAGCATAAATAAATCCAGAATGTAATATGACAGGGCTATGGAAGCACATGGAAAGTGACTCTCCCTCTCCTGTGTGTGATACTAAGTGCCATACTGCTCCAGCAGTAATCTGAATAACCTCAATGCTCTAACACTTCAAATATTCAGACCTCCCAACAGTGTTATCCCATGCTTCAATGTCACCTAAATGTTTTAAACTCTGCTCTGTGTGTGATGCAGGGAGCTGGCTGTGAAAGTTGGGGAGCAGATTGAAGACCCCATCACTTAATTCAGTGTCTCATTTCACTGATCAAGAGCTGATGTTGTGAGTGGAGGAGCACTGCTTCCCTAAGACAAAAGCATTTTACCAGAGCTGGAATGATGTTTCTGCAGGCCCCTGGTGAGGTATGAACAAATACTCTTGACACAACTTATACTGCTGCTGTAAATCTGCAGATGTTTTCAGAGCTCCAAATTAATCTACTCCTTCAGCCTCTGTAGGAATGCAACACAACAAGGAAGTGTTCAAAATTCACTTATCCTGGTGAATTTGGTGCAATTGTACTCTAATCTCTGTCTTATCCTTACTGTAACTGAGCCAGAATCCAACCGACTAGCAGACATCAGAAACCAGTATGATTAAACAACATAATTTTCCATTAAATTCAGCCTGTAGCTTCCCTTCTTCCCTTCTATTCATTAATGTTAGGCTAATATTTACTTCTACGATTTATAGATATTTGTAGACCTTCCACATACTTCTTCCACCAAACTGATCTTCAGCCAAGCACTGCATATTCAGTACCTTCACTCCTTCCTGATGAATCTGGCAAAAATTCCAGCTTTCAGGTTAGTGTTGGCTCTGCCCAGATACTGGCGATTATGCTCAGCCATTAGGATGTTTGTGGAAAGCGGATGTGTAACCGCCTTAACGTGTCTGAATTTGCATCAGATTTTGAATCCACATGAATACAGAGTCTGCTTTCCATCCAGATGTACTCTGAAACTCAAACCCTGATCTTTCCTCCTATGCTACTCTGTCCATCCTCTTTGGCTGTGAAGTATCCAGAATAAGTTTCAAGCACACATTTCTATGAAGACAATAATTACTCAGCAGCAGCACACCTACCACTGAGCTACAGCACATGTTAAAGCTCATCTTCAGGCTTCAGTGCTCACTTCACACAAAGAGGAGATGAGGGACCAATTATAAGGCTCAGCCCATGTGCAGTAACATGTTCAATCACATCCTGCTCATGCACCCAAGCCTCATAGTCCAGCACTTCCTCCAGAAATATTGATTTGCTGTCCTGGCCCTTCGTGCTTGTGTCCCTGGGGCAGTTGCTGTAATGAAATGATTACACAGGAAGGCCTTGGAGATTCCCTCTGCATTGAGCAGAAGTTTGATTTCAAAACAGAGATACACAGCAAAGGAAAGAACTTGTTCTTTGTGATTCTATCTGGGCAAGGATTCCCCCACGCCTTTCAGACACAGTGGTTCAGCTTCATGGGTGGCTGCTGGGAGGCTTCTGATCTCTCACTGGGCACCATGGGGAACATTGGGCTGCAGCTGCTGAACTAGAAAAGCAAAGACTAGATCTTGGGAAAGATGGCTGTCTTGCCCACAGCAGACACTTGTATTAAAAAGCTGGAACTGTCTAGAAAGGCATCATGAAAAGATGGAAATTTCCTAATGGCAGTCTTTATTCTGTCTTCATTATAAATCTATACTCTGAGTTTGCTTACATAATTCCCTCACACTTCTGTAGCTTTAAACAATTCCCCAGCTCAGAGATAATTACATCGTGCCTCTGCAGCCAAGAGGTAAGGATGGCACTCTTGGATTACAGGAGGTGGTAACAGCCATATTTATGACTCCTGATTAAAACATGGTATTGGAAAAGAGTTACTTTTATTTTATTTATTACTTGAGTCATCAGGATATCACTTGACCATCGCTCTCCTTTACATTTAAATTAGAAAAAAAGAATAAAGTTGCATTAAATTAAAAGGAGTTTCAAGACAATATTCCAAGGCTTCCCACAGTGGGTGTATTGTACGCTTATACTACTCTCCACCCATTGTAAATCTCAGCAGTAGATCTTCCCCCACTGATGTTTTGCATTAGTAAATTGAACTCTCTACTCTGTCCCCTCAAAGATTAATGCCTCCATCTGAGGAAGTAGCTGAATACGTGCTGGCAGTAGTGCTTTCATGATTAGCAAATGGGAGACTGTGGGAGGAGAACAGAATTTGCATGTGTTGGATGTTGGCCTAAACATACTCTCACTGAGTTCTGGACATCAGGGAAGAATTGATACAGCACAAGCTTTTAATCAGCAAACCACAGGAAAAAAAATTGAAGAATCCTACATTTAATTAAAAAGTTTTTCAGCCCTCTTTGTTCCAAAATGAACAAAGGCATCTGCAGAGTGCACTCCAAACATCTCAAACCCATATTTGCTGTCAAGGGGCATTTACATTTTATTGGTGGTCCTGGGGGAAGTTTCTAAATATTTGTAGAAGTTCAAAATATTTTCACCAACCTATTTTTTGAAGACACACAATTGAAAGATATTTCATTGCTACAAATGTTAAACTGATTGAAGTGAGTGTGATGCCTCATGTGCCCATGGCATCCAGTACTACTTGGTCCTGATCCTAGCACAGACTTTTATTCTGTTATCTTGAAGTCCCTTTTGCTCATTAGAAAGCTACCCAGTGAGCCTGCTTAAAAACAAAACAAATTTGCCTAAAACAAAACCAAAATGTCAGCAGAGAGGAGGTTGACTTTGCCACCTGGCTCTGTAAACAGCTGCATGCAAACAGCTACCTTAGGACCCACGTTTAGTCAAATCTAACTTACGTTTAACCTTTTTTTTTTCCACAACCAACAGCATGTGAAGGAACAAATAAGCACACTCAGTACAGAACAAAGGACATTCACCACTGGGATACTTTGGCCTCTAACGGAACAGCAGTCATATCACTTTCCTCCTTCACCCAGCACTGCGTGTCTTTGCTGTGCTGGGGAAGGAAAGGCAGAAACACCTGTGGGCACTGGAGATTTTACCACAGTTCTTGCAAGAGTGCACTTGCTAACCAGAGTGCTCTGGCTGCTTTCCAGCCGAGGCAGATACAAGATTTTGCCTGCCTAGAAATCATCTAAGTAGTTTCAAAACATTTTCTTCACTTCCTGCCTTAAACTTTTGCAACTATTACCTTCTGCATTAGAGACAGTGTCTTTTAACAAGGGGTAAAATT
The DNA here is from genome assembly GCA_013390105.1 of Tichodroma muraria. NCBI lineage: Eukaryota > Metazoa > Chordata > Aves > Passeriformes > Sittidae > Tichodroma > Tichodroma muraria. Next base: position 26,067 of record WAAG01061408.1, read on the forward strand.
GATTCCCATGTCTGTCACTTGCCAAGTACCATTTTTCTTTGAAAGTTTGATGTTTGACATTTTTACTGGTTTCTGTGTTAGTTTTTAAATTAACCCCTTGTGATCACTGACGAAGGCCTGAAATTGTAGATGCAGATGACACAGAAGTATGAAAGAGAACAAGTAGCTAAGTATATTGCATGATTTTTAAAGCAGTTTTAAAATTCATTTCTGCTGAAATCACAGAGGTGCTCTAGTCTTGTTTTGGTTTAAAGGCTACTTCAACAGAGGCAGTTTTCAGATTCCCACTGAAGAATATCCTTGTCACTTTCACAGTTCCCAGACGAGCACTAAACTGCTGGAATTTGAGATGCCAATCACTACCAGTCAGGCACTGCTACTTTTATACTGGCATTTGGTACACAGCGTCATTTTCCCACTAAAATTTTAAGTGGAGGAAGGTACCTGAACACCAGTTATCTAGGAACCGAGGACAACAGACCACGGGCCAGATATCGTATCAGTCAGCCACTGCCTTTGTGTAGATAACGTGTCCTGACGCTGTGAAGTGCTGCTTGTGCCCAGCTTCTGCCGAGAATGGAGATACCTGCAGCCGCCCAGCGTCACGGCACCGAGCCCTCTGCCTGCTGGGTGTCTGCAGAGCTGCTGGCATCACCCGGGCAGCGCGCGTTCGGAACTGCGGCGCTGGCACAGGTCGATACGCGGGTCGATACCGCGCAGTTGTGTAAAAAACAAACTTGAGGCAGAGCGTGCGAGGCCCGTTGTTTTCTCTGCAGTTGGGATATGACGTTGTGATAAGCGTACAAACAGGAGCGAGTGCGCAAGTGGCGTGGACGCCGTCAGAGCTGGTGGATTTGGGCAGCCTAAAGCAGAGGACGGGGAAAACGCGTGAGAGGTTCCCGCCACGGAGGGAATGTCCTGTGAGCCCACACCCACAGGGCAGAGCTTGTGGGTCACTGCACAGAAGGAGACTGGGGATGACCAAACCACACACCAGGCTCAGGCCAGGAAAGGTTTCTTATCGCAACAGTGATTCCATGCTGAGCTCTGGAGCAGGACATTGAGAAGAGTCCATCAGAGGAGAGCTCCATGGAGGCACCTTCGGGCCATTCTGGAAGCCCAGCTGGTTTCCCACGGAGGAGCCGTGGTGCCCTGGCACAGGAACGGGTGGAGAAGGGCCTGAGCCTGTGGAGGAGGAGGTGGGCTATGCTGGGGGGGAGGAAGGGGTGCTGGGGATGCCGGGGTCAGGTCCACCTGGACACTTTACAGCTCCTGGGGTGAACCTCACCCAACCAGACCCATTTGTTTAACTGTTTGAAACATCACTTGGTCTGTTCAGCCTGGAGGAGATGGACAGGACGCCTTAGTGTGGTGTACAGCTTCACAGCTGACTTCGGGGCTCTGAAGTGAAGGGGCAAGCACAGATCTGTGGTGACAGTGACAGAACCCCAGGGGATGGCCTGAAGCTGTGTCAGGGGAGGTTCAGGATGGGTATTGGGAAAAGGTTCTTTGCTAGAAGGTGGCTGGGCACTGGAACAGGCTGCCTAGAGAAGTGGTGACAACCGAGCCTGACAGAGTTCAAGAAGCATTTGGACAATGCTCTCAGGCACGTGGTGAGATTCTTGGGGCTGTGCTGTGCAGAGCTGCACTTCAATACCGTTGTGTGTCCCTTCCAACTCAGAACATCCCATGATTGTGTGACCTCCCGAAGGCCCGGGCGGGTGGCTGGCAGGAGCGCTCCCGGCCCAGCCTCGGCCGGCGGCGCGGGGGCCGCGGCAGCGCGGCGCTGACTCAGGCGGGCGGCAGGCGGCGCCTTTAAATGTGCCGGGCCCGGCCGCTCCGCCTCAGGTGCCNGTGAGGCGGACCGGGCGTTAAGGTGGATCGCGCTTAAGGTGGACTCTCGGCGAAGCCGCGCCTGCCGGCGGGGGGGCCGGGGCTCGGCATGGGGAGCCCCGCCTGAAGCGGGGCCCGAGGAGCCGCGCCGGCCCGGCCCGAGGAGGAGATGGGGGAGGTCCGCTGCTGAGGAGCCAGCTTCGCCCCGGCCGCTGACAATGCCCGGCTCCCGGCCGCTCGGCAGGAAGAGGCAGCCCATGGACGAGGGCGAGGTGGGCAGCGCAGCCCGGCGCGGAGCTGGCGGGGCCGGCGGGGGCGGAGCTGCTCCGGCTCCCGACCGTTCCGGGGGGGGGCGCGGTGGCGGGGGGTGCCCCCGTCGCGTTTGGACTGGGAGAGGTTTAATTTTCTTTGAAGGCAGCTCCTTCACCACCGCCATCCTCCTCCTCCTCCTCGTCCCTTTGCAGCTCTGAAGCCGTCCCGGCCGCAGCCTCGCCGCCGGCCCCCGGGACCCCCCGGCGCAGCGCCATGGAGACGGTGGGAAAGTTTGAGTTCAGCAGGAAGGACCTGATCGGGCACGGAGCCTTCGCCGTCGTCTTCAAAGGCAGGCACAAAGAGGTGAGAATCCCTGCTTTTTATTTTCCCCCTCCCCTTCCCCCGCTTCTGCTTTTTATTTATTTATTTATTTTCTGGTCTGGGCCGAGCTGGGGGCAGCGCGCCCCGGTCACCGCATCCCCGCCGGCCGCGGCGGCTGTTTGCCAGCCTGGGCATCCCCCCGGGCCCGGGGTGTTTATTGTTATTTATTGTTGTTCTCCTTGGAGTTTCTTCCAAGCAGGCGTGTGTCCCGGCAGGAGCCGGGCAGGTGGCTTCACCTTGGGGCTGGGAGGCCATCAGCTGCCTGCGGGGTGCCCGCAGATCCACCCCAAACCCGTCCCCACCTCCAAAACAAGGGAGAAAAATTCCCCACATACTGTCTATGAAAGAAGCTCTTTAGTTTCTTTGGGATTTGGTTTTTTGTTTTTTTTTTTTTTGTGTGTGTCTGTGAAGTCTTCTTCTCCACTTAATTTTTCCAGGAGGAGGAAAAATCTCTTACTGGTAAATAAAAGGAAACCAATCCGGCAGTGGATTTTCCATCATTAGTGCTTGGGATAAGCCATGGCTCCCACAGTGCATTTATTTCTAGTGATTAAATAAGAGGATAATCATTGTATAAAGTAGTAACAAAAACCTAAACCTTGGGCTTTTCTCCTTGGGCTGACAAGCATAATTCAGGAAAGGGCAAGTCTGAACAAGTAAGGGGAAGGCATTAGGATGTGAAGTGAGAGGCCTTTACCGGCTGCAAGACACTTCTTTCAGTAGTATTTGTAATCTGTTAAGAGGCTGCTTACCCTAATGTGAATGAATGGTGAAATTTACATTTGTTTGTGTTACTTATGTACATTTCAGAAACCTGAGCTGGAAGTAGCTGTGAAATGTATTAACAAGAAGAACCTTGCAAAATCACAAACACTGCTGGGCAAGGAAATAAAAATTCTTAAGGTAAAGGCAGACTGACATCTTTTCTTCAGTCTTTGTTCTACATGCTCTTTGTTGCTCCTAGCTTATGTTTGTTTTTTTTTTTTTTACTTTTTCTAGGAATTGAAACATGAAAACATTGTTGCCTTGTATGACTTCCAGGTAAATACATTCAATTATGTCAAAGCATTCTAAATTTGGGAAAGGTTGACTGGAGTTTGTGAAATTTCAGTTTTTAACAAATGTTTGTATTCAGATGTGTACTCGGGGGGGTTGGTGGGTGGCAGAAAGCCTTCTGGTAAGTTAGGGAAAGATAAGCAAACACAGCAGATCATGTGTTAGTTGTTGGCTGGACCACACAACTCATGTGCAGGTGGGAGCTTCTGCTCCAGGATGTTACACAGTGAAATGCAGTGTGGTGAATATGTGCTGGAAGCTTTTAAGGTCTCAAAATGTTAGAAATAAAATTAACAGTAGTTATTTTTGGCATGCCTACTTTTTTATTTTCTTTCTCTGGTCTGGATACCCTCCCTGAGCAAATTTCTTTTTCCTAGGCTATGTAAAAATAGGGCAAGCATGATTTTGTGGCATATGATTGTCTTCAGCTCCGGAGGATTTTAATTTGCATTTTTCTGTTGTCCTTGTGGTCGTCACTAAGTGTTAAAAATTGCGGCAGACATTTTTCCTTTAAAGTCAGCCCTGAAGAACTAATCTAGAAGGGCTAAAACCGATCTGCTTGGAAACGCAAATCATCCAACGATCTTTTTTTTTTAATTTTATTTTTCCCCTTGATTATTTATGGTACTGGGGCAAGTTTTCTTTGCTACTTGTGAATGCTTTTTTTAAAAGATAACGCCGCAGGATGCAAAGCCTGAGATGGAAGGGCAGTGCTGGTGGATGAGGGGCTGTGGTCCAGGGCGAGTGACCGCTGAGTGACCGCCGGACCCCCGGCTGGCCCTGGCGTGGCTTATCGGGAGTGTCCTGCCCTGTCGCTGGTATCACGTGTCCCGCAGGCCGCCGTGTTTGTTGACATTGCTCCTTCTGCCGTGGATTGGCTCCGGTGGCGTTCGCGTCAGCCCGGCAGCGAGTCCCAGCCCCGGTTCAGCGGTGCCTGCTGGGTGCTGTAGTCCGCCGGTGTCACCCCGTGTCCCGCAGCCCCGGGCGCTGGGACACCCCCGGCTCCGTCCCTGCCCGAGCAGGGGGCTCTGGAGCCGTGCCTTGGACAGTGGTTAATGCCTGGCTTTGTTTTGGCGAGAGGAGGACGTAGGGAATGTCAGGCTGCTCTGGGTGGGAGCAGGATTGCTGCTCGGGAATCTCCTTTGGATAGCTGTGCTTTGCTCCTGGGCCGGCCTTCAGAGCTGATCTGGCAAAGCAGTGGCTGCCTTTGGGCTGATGAGTGCTGCAGAGTAGCTGGGAAAGCTTCCTGGGGGCACATGGGGCATTAGATCTCATGGTTTGGTTTTTTTCTTTTTTTTTTTTTTTTTTTTTTTGTTCTCTGTACCTTCCTATTTGCTTAATAACTTTTCACTTGAGAGACTGAGTGGCTGCTCCTGCACTTTATAGTTAGCATTTGTATGAAGCATTTATGCTGCTGGGTTTGCCTACTGAGATATTTCAAAACTTTTGTTAGGTTCCTCTCCCTGCTTCAAATTACTGCTGAGTAGGAAGCAACTCAAAGACATTTTCTGGAAAAGGAGCAATTTCATCACTTACAATTATAGAAATGTGTTTTTCTTCTTTTGTGATAAGCTTTATTAAATTCTGAGTTTAGCAGTGTAGTCTGGTGATATTTTAGCAAGAAGCTATGTAAGATACTACAAAACAGGAAATTGAGAATGGTCCAGGGCTCAAGGCCCTGGTTTGTGCTTAGTTACCAGCTTTTTATAGAGTCCTTGTATGACCTGGGTAATTTGATTTCTCAGAGAAAATGAGATTATTTAGGAGGCATTGGGTGTGGACTCTCCTCTGGTGTGAGGTGATCTATTACCAGACAGTCTGTTGCAGTTAACCCACATATGTTGTGTGTGTGGTGTGTCTGGATGCTTGGCCTTGCTCTGTGTCTGCTTAGGGGTTGTGTGAGAATAAATTACCTGCAAAGGTAAAAGTGCAGGTCTGTGGAAGGCTGGCTTCTGCCCATCTTTCCTTACTTTGTGGGAAAGACTACTACTTGCATTGCTCCCCTTATACCAGATCAGTAGCTTCATTCATAGCTGCATATGTATTTATCCTCAAAAATATTATGTTTGCAGTTAATTGAATCCTTACTTGTAGGCTTTCTAAAACAGAAGATGCTTATTCTTGTGTTACAACATAGAGCAAAAGGGAAAAAATACTTCCTGTGAAACTTGTTGCCCTGTAGCTTTGTCTGTCATTGCATTTTGTGTCCTCCCCTCCTCTGCGCTGCCTGTCAACAGTGACTCTGACTTTTACTCGTGTGTTTCTTCCACACAAGGAAATGGTTACCAAAACCACAGTGGCTGTAAGTGAGTGTTACACCCAATGGTGCTTTCATTTGCATTTTCCTGGTTAAAAACTCAACGTTAGCCAGACCTCTCACAACATGAGATTTTTGATATAAGGCAAGATTTGCTCCAGACAAACGCTTGCAGTACTGACGTTTAGTACTGACAAGCAGCTTTCACCTTGGCGCCCTTAATTTATCCTTCAAATCCAGGAAAATTGCTGTGTTCCTTCTTATTTCACAGATCTTTGTGATAAATGAGTAATGACAAAATAAGAAACTTCCTAGGAATAAATGATTCTGATGAATGTTTAATGCATAAAAGTGCAGTGACTGGACTTTTACAGATCCCCTTGCTGGAGTCCTTAGAACAGCATCAATACATGAGAATGGCTCACAAAATGAAATATGCATATTACCATTATTATGTGCTCATGTATTAATGAGAAGTGCTGTTAATAGTTTAGGATCCTAATGCAGGAACCCCTGCTCAAAAAGAGGATAAATCTTATTGTATCACGTTTCTAAAAGTGCTGTCTGTTTAGTGTCTGTATGGAGTTGTGGTGTGGGTTTTTCCTGGGTTCAGGAGATGTTTGGCAGACAGTAAAAGCTGTATTCCACCATGTGTGGGGTGTATTAGTTGCTACTGAGCACTACCTGACCCCTCAGCTGGCTTGCAGAGGGGCTGGGGCTGGGGTCCCCAGTCTGCAGCAGTCCACGGGAGTAGAGTGATCCAGAGGGACATCTGAGTACCTTTTAAGTACCTTTTTAGTACTTGAGTACCTGGAAATCCTTTTACTCTGACAACAGCCAAATGGACCCTTGTTCCTTAAGGTGGAAATTAGTAACAACAAGTGATGGTTCCTGCCAAAGGAGGACTTGGTATGGAAATAAAGTTTCTTGGAAAACTGGTCTCCATGACTCTGAGAATCAGCTCAACTCTTCATGCTCGTTGACAGGGAAAGCTTGGCACATGTGGTCTGGTGTGTGGGGCTTGCTTTGGTTTCCTTTGTGTCTCAGGACATTAAATCTGTGATCAGAGACCACTTGATTAGCTGAGGAGATTCAATGGTAGGAGGGGAACTCTTGAACTTGTTGGGTCCTGGGAGTGCCAGAAAACTTCTTCCAGCACTAGGAAAACGTTCCTACTTACGTAGCTAAGATCTTGGGGCAGTGGGAGATTCTGGGTGTCTTTCCCTCCCTGTTCTGTGCCAGCTGCCCCAGGTTGAATAGGTGTCAGCTGAAGATTTCATATGTGGCTGTGTTCGTGCTAGGGCAGAAAATCTGCTGAATCTAGACATGTCGTGATTTGGATATTAGAAAGCATTTTCCTACATCAAATGAGAATGATTATTTTACTGACAAGTTTTCCTTAGTTGTGTGCTATGAGCTGAACTTGCTTCTTAAAGCAGCCTAGCTATGACTGTGCTTGAGTGGATGTCGGGTGGTTTTTGTGTTAGGTTTTTCCCCCTCACCACTTTCTTGGACTGGATGCAGCAGCACAGCTGTTAACATCACACAAGGCACTGCGCTGTCTCTGGCTCAGCCTGTGTTACCTGAGGGTCTGCTTTCTAAGGTTTGGTGGCAGGTTGGCTTATTATACTCACCAGTTTGGGATGAACTGAGACAAATGCTTAAATCTGTCACCTGGTACAGACTCACCAAAAATACTTCTGCAGCAATGACTGTATCACCTGGAGACAAAGAACACAGAGTCCTTGCAGTGCAGTTTTTTCATGTGCACATGGATTAAGGCATGGGTGGCAGAACAAGTACTTCTCAGGTTAGTGATCAGTCACCCTGGGCTGGTCTTGAGAGCCAGGTAATAACAGCCTTGTTGTGTTGCTGCTGTGTAGAAAGTCCTAGTGATCAATAGAGCTGTGGCTGCTGGGCTGTGATGTTGTGCTGTGCTGGCTGCACCATCCCCCTTCGTCTGACACAGAGCCTTTAGATGCTACTCTGCATCTTGTGTACGTGCCTCCTGCTGTCCCCCGGGACCCCTGGAGCTCCGAGGACAGCAGTGTCCTTCTGTATGCCCTCCAGCACCGCTCACCTCTGCTGCAGCACCCACTGATGAGCGTGATGCCGGGTGAATCAGTGCTGCTGCAGTGTCACCTCATGCCTCGCCACCTCTCGTGCCACCTCATGCAGGATCTTCTGTTCCTCAGGCGCTGCTGTTTACATGCCCTGTCTCGGGAGACAGGGCTCCACTGAGGCACTTGGAATGACTAAAGAGGCACTCTGTGTCTGGGAGATTGCTCTCCTGAGGTCAGGCTGCCTGCTTAAATCCTGTTTTAATTCCATCCCCTAGCAAAGCTGGCAGGTTGCCTGGTGAGTGGGTGTAAAGTGCAGCTCTCTGAACTGCCAAGCAATCCTCTTTCTGTTTGTGCCGTGGACAAGAATGGGGTGTCTGCTATCCTGCTCCGTCAGCATCCTCGCATCTGTTGAAGGGAATTCACTCTTACTGAAGATTGGATCTGGCTTAATTTAGAGCTAGAAGGGGAAAGGATGAAAACACAACCACCCTCTGCCAGTAGTTTTGTAGGGAAACGCTTGAGAGTTTAGTGGACCAGAATGGCCATGTTTATGGAGAGTTGAGAGTTCTGTAGTGTTGAACTTCGATTTAATGCTGGCTTCCCCAGCCAAGTATCCCACTGTGCAGGTCACAGAAACATCCAGCAAATGTTGACCACTAAATATAGACCTCAGTCATGGTCTTTTTTTAGAGGGAGTTGTCTTGCCACATTTCTGAAATTATGATCGCTGTTTTACTCATGCTGTGTGTAAAGCACATACCTGTGTTCCTCTCACATGATTAAGGTGTCATGGAAGAGCTGGCGACGTGGTGGTTATTGGCCTCCAAAGCTCCTGTGGAAGGTAGCATTACTCAGACTATAATGACAGATTAAGGAATGTTTCCCAGGAGTAATCGGAAACTGGGCGGCTGTTGTGTTCTCAGTTTGATAGCGAAGCTCTGGTGGCTGCTGTTTGTGCTGCTGCTCTTGAAGCTCCACCAGTGTTTCCACCATGAGCATTTCCACTGTGTAAATCATTGTGGTAACTGAACACATTTGTAGTGAGCAAAGCAAGGAGGTGAAGATTTGGATGATGGACGGGAAGAGGTGTTTCCTAATTAGTGTCTGGGTGAGATTAAATTCAGATGGAAAAACACTGTTTGAATTTACTTCAAATATTTATAGGCTCAAACCAAAGCCTAATTAAAAGATTTAATTTTGTGACTGGACTGAACTTGCCACTAAACTGTTAAACTGCAATAAACCTGTGTGTCTCAAAAGCTCATCTTAGTGCTCAATCTTGTGTAGAGGATTGAGGGTACAGTTCACTTTCGTGTGCCCTCCCTTCTCTCGCTTTCCTGCACCACCTGCCTTCCCACCTGTTGATACCAACTGAAAAGCTTTGCACAGCAGGCAGACCAGCAAACAGAGGGTTGGTGCTGGTGGTGGGAATCCAAGCTGGATGGCTCTAGTTTGCTTTGGAAAAACAGCCAGAGAAGTGGATACAGGTCTTCCATGAGGCTAGCTACCTCCATCCCAGAAGTGAAGTACAGTGGGAATGAGAAGCTAAGCACAGGGGGGGTCAGCAGAGGTGGTAGTCTTTACAAAGGCAAGGAGAGGTTTTTGGTTTGGTTTTGTTTTCAGAATAAGTATATATGGTTTTGCTTGGTGTTTTTTGTTGCCTGACTGGTGGTTTGGTTTTTTTTCCTGCTGTTACTTATGTTCACGTAGCAGTAGCAAATGGCAAATTTGGTGGAAAATGAACATGAATGATGTGATCTTCCAAAGCAATGTTTCTTAGGTGCAGACTTAAATATACTTTACTTAAGAGAAAGCATCTCAATTGTCTTCAGATGTTACGTTTCTTGTCTGAGAAAAGTAATAACAAATGTTCACAGCAGAATCCAGGGATGAGCCCTGCCCATAGGTAGCTTTGGAACCTCTGCTGTGCTTATTGTGTAGCAAAGAGGCACTTTAATTGTGCATTGTCTCCTGCTTTATAATGTGCAGACCTTTAATACTACCATAACCGTAGAGATGCTGTCAAAATGTAAAGTGAGGATCTCAGAGCTGCTTTTGTTTACTAAGCAAGGTTGTTTCAAGGGGGAGATGATAGAAATGAATCAAATTGTGCATCACTGGTTGCTTAGGGCAATAATGTTCAGTCTGGCTCCAGGAGCACCTGGCTTGTCTCCTAGCATCAGAATAACAGGAGGAATTAGGTCAGCTGAGTTGGCATAGTAGGGATCAACCAGACAGTGTGGTTCGGGTGGGGGGGAATGAAAGGTGCATAATTTTAGGTCATTAGCAATCCCATTTAGCAAAGCATCTTCCAAACCTCCAGGAAGGAGGAGACTCCCAGCCAGCTCTATGTGCATTGGTGGCCTTGGGTGTGAGAGCTTGCTGGTGTGATGGGGACCCCAGGGATGGCAGGGGGTGGTGCCAGGCAGGGCTGGGAGGCAGCCCAGGGGCTGTGGGGTGGGCTCTGCGTGTCCCTGTGGGTGCTGTGTCCCCTCATCCTGCACACACCCCAGCCATCGGGAGACTCTTCATTTGCGTTTGATCCTCTTTTCATTTGGTTGGCAATCGTAGCCAGCATACTAAATACATTAAAAAGTGCTCATTTCTCTGTTGTTTAAATAGTGCAGATTTGATTTCATGTTTCTCTGGCTTCCAGTAACTGGATTCTTTCCCTTCTTAAATTAAGACTGTTCTTATTTGAAAGAAAATTCACGCTCTTTTTCTGGATGCCACTTGTTTCCACACCTTCGTGGTAACAAGCGTGCTTGTTTTCTTAAATCTGGTGAATGAAGTATGAAATAAATGGATAGAAAAGAGAAGACTTGCAAAGGCCAGTCAGTCATGCTGCCATAGAAAACCCTGGGAGGTCGGACCTCTAATTTTCAGAGTTGCTTAAAAAAAACCACTAACCTGCACCAGAAAAACCCAAACCCAAACAACTCTTGCAGAGTATCAGATTGTTTGGTATATGCCATTAAAAAACAAGCAATTCCCAACTTTATCAGTGGGACTACATTAATTAAACTAAAATCAAACCTCAGGACCGAGTCACTTTGCTAGAATTTACACATATCTCAATAAATTAATGTGTTTCAATGAGTGTGATTGAAACTGACATATCCACCTCAACCCTCAGCCCTCCCCCCACTACCCCAGCTCCTTGGGCAGGCTCATAAAATGCAGCTTTAAGGTATGCAAGGATTTAATTCCAGTACATGTGACTGAGCTTAAGGTAATGGGGAATTCAACCCCATTAAATGGGGTTGAATGGGCATTAAATGGGCTTAAATGTTCAGTTTATAGTACGTCTGTGATACAGGAAGGAGATGAGGAATAAATACAGAAAAGCAAATCAGATCTTGATTATTTTTGTCATTGTTGTTAGAATTCTGAAGTTTCCTCTCTTGATAGCATTAATATAATGCACTTCTATTTGTACAGGAGCTTGCTTTTGTTTGAAATAGCTGCTAGATATTATTCTGCCTGTTGGCAAAGGGGTAACTACTTCCTTCCACCCCATGTCAGAAAGTCCACACTTGTCAGGATTCTGCTGCTCTTTTTTCCCCCTACATTCTCTTATCCCTGCTGTAGCCTGTGTTCAGTGGTCTTTGTGCAGTGATGTCTCTCCAGGAGCTGGCTGGGGGTGCCCAGATGCTGTGGGAGCTGCTGTGTTACCCCCAGAGCAACGTGACTGCTGTAAGAAGGGATTGCTTCTCAGTGTTCCAGCAGCACAAGTCTTAATTTGCTCTGATGTGCATGTTCTTGGTCTTGCCTCAAAGCTCTGTGACCTGTGAAACCCAGCACTTTGTTTCTGTACCCCATTAGGACGTGAATCCCATGCTTTGGTTTCTGCGGTTAGGCGCGGTGGCGGCTCCAGCTGTGACTTGCTGTAGTGTGCTGCCCTGCAGAGGGCCCGTCAGCCTGCAAAGGACAGTCAGGTTTTCCTGTCTGAGCTCTCTGCAAGTGTGTTGGGTCTCAGTGCTTTGTTTGAGGCCAGCAGTGAATTTGTGGAGCCCAGCAGCGGGGCTGTGACCTGCACCGCTGCTGTCGCTGCCTGGGGGGACAGGTGGGGCTGGGCTGAAGGAACCTGTTGGAAGCTCATGTCCAGTGGAAGCGATGGTGAAGTTTCTTCAGGTCATTTCAAGGCTGTGCTGCCTCACCAGCAGTGATCCCATCTGGCTGTGCTGCTATGAGCTGCTTGGAAAAGAGCAACTCCACGGACATGACGTTGTCCTGTTTGTTTTCTAATGTCATGCAAGCATACTTCAGAACTGTTGCCAGGGGGATGGGAAATAGTCTCCCTCCCTTCCTGAAGCCTGTGTAGTACCAGAGAATGGTTTTCCTGCTGTTTTTAATCTGCCCTGAAGTACAACCTGTCCTGAAACAACTCATCTGTTTTACAGTGGAGAGTACGGTAGTGCCTGGAATGGGGTAATGGGCAGTGCTGACCCTTGGCATCACTGTTCTTCCAGTTCTACAAAATCTGCCTGCTGCAAGGCCATCCATAAACCATTTTTGTGCTGCTGGGTCTCCCTTCTGCTTGCTCCACATCCTAGAGCAAGCTGGCAGGTCAGAAGGAAGTAGAATGCAGTCAATAGCCGGTTGTGAGCTAATTGTGGAACAGAAGTTTGTGGGCCTCGCCAGGTCTTGCTTCTGATGCTTACTCCATGGGATCTACATTAAGAAATTAGAGGCCCTCATTATTTTGGAAAGTCACACATCTGCTGACTCTGGAAATAACACTTTCCAGTCATTAGCAGTAGCTTTCTCCTTTCTTCATCTGAGTTACTTGTCTCCTGATTTGCAAGCCTGCTCAAAATGTTCTTGAGTTCCTTATTGATGATGTTCAGGAGGAGTGAGGAGGATAACCAGGGCCAGAGAACAGAAACACAAGAGGCTCTGAGACCTGTTTTTCTTTTCACTTGGTGTCAAAAGGCATGTGAGTATCTTTTGGCTATTTGCTTTAGATCTGTGTTCCAAAGGATGAGTACTGATAGGTTCTCCCACACTTCTGATTGATTGATGTTGCTATTGTCCCTTATCTTGCTTCCGTTCCAGTAGTTACATCAGAAGATAATCCTTGCATATCATGACAGTTTTCCTTTCCCTTTTCAGAGGCTAGTCTGCTCAAGCCAAGCTGTGAGCCACAGTGAAACTTCTAAGAGATTTTACTTTTTGGAAAGGTTTTTCCCTCTCTTGAGACCAGCGGGTTTGTTTTTCCCAAACCCAGTCGGCTTGGGAGCCCCTGCCTCAGCTAGGGATTTTCCAGGTGCCATTGACCTAAGAATTGGCTTCTGCTAAACAAAGTTGTGTTTGTTTGGACTGTGTTTGTGACTCCAGTGCCACTGTCAGAAAGCAATGACTGGAGACCACAGGTCAGAAGAGTACTGGCTCCATGAGATCCTGCTGGCAAGACTGAAGGATGTGGTATGCAGTGGTTCTGCTGCAGTGAGTAGGGGAAGTAACAAAAAAGAAATGGAAAACCTTAGCTTTCAATTGGTGTTATCTTCCACTGTCAGACTCTCAGCTTTATGTTATGCTTCTGTTGTGTTGGTGCAGTTGGTTAAGTCCTGGCCCTGCTTAGAGAGATCCATGGGCAACAAAATTATCTTTGCTTGGCAGCATCTGTGGGTGCTGGTGGAGAGGTAGTGTTGAGCAGCTCGTGGTAGATATCTCCTGAGAGGCACAAACCCTCTGCCATCGCAGGGATGCCAGCAAACACCCAGGAGAGTAATAAAACTAGTCTTGAGACTTGAGTGCTGATGGCTCCTCTACTATAGGCAACAGGAGCCCTGTCAGCCCCACAGTGCTCAGCATGTGGGTGTAACCCTGGAACTACCTTCATCTTCAGTGTTCCTCCTGAGCCCTGTCCTACAAAAGAGGCCCCAGCTGTCCTACAAAAGAGGCTTTGTGTGAGGTAGAAGTCATTCTTTGCTGGTTTTACCCCAGAGTCCACTATAGCACTGGTCTCATGCAGGCTGGTGAGAACACTGCACTGCTGAGAGAATCTTGGAGTGTTGTGTAATGAAATTTCCACTTTTTTTTTCCGTTCCTGAGCACCTTTCTAAACTTGGTGGCAGGCTGAGTGCAGGGGTAGAGTGCAGAGGAGGATTTTTCTAAGGAAAATTCCTCTCTGAGACTTTTTCAGCTGTGGTAGGAGGATGACTAACTGTGGGTACACCCAGACATTTCCCTTTGGACACACCTAAACACACTCTTTCCAAGAAGAGGATCATGCCACCTTTCAGTATGGGTGGAGAGAAAATTTAAAAGGAGACAGGACTTGTTGGGCCTTCATGTCCATAAAGCCATGTCTCCTAGTGTCACATTGAGGAATTTTAACTGAGCACAGTCTTGGGGTGATGTATGGTGTATTGCTAAATGAGGTTTCTTCATTTCTTTGTCCTCCATTAGCAGATGTGTGTTATTTGTAGACAGCAGAGGCTGTTGCCTATTTTTACACTCAATTAAATTGTAACTTCATCGCTGGGGCCTCTGCTGCAAGAGCAAGTCGGGCAGTGATCCAGACTGATTAATTATCAGCTTAATGCCTTTGGCAGAGGCGTTTTGCTGCTATTGTGGAGCATGGTCAGGGTACTGCTGCCCTTTGTGATGACAGGAAAAGTTAGGGGTTGTGTCTGTGCTGTTCCCTTCATTGAGCTTATTTAGTGACAGGATTAGGCTTGGCTGTACAGACTGGCACATGTGAATAAAAGGTCCAGAGGAAATTATCTGTAACACCTCTTGAACATAAGCCTCTGCAAAAATACAGCAAACTGTAATACTTTTCTTGATGTGGAAATGAGTGGGTTGGGCATTTTGCTTTGGTTTTCAGAGAAACTGGTAGCTTGCAAAATTTGGCTTGCAGTATTTTTTTCCTTGTTTTTTAATTAAAAAAATCATAAATATAGTGGAAGGATAAAAATGGACAAGAAGTAGTTTCTGCTGCTTGAATCATCTTGAGAAAAGTCCATTAGCCTGTTTGAGAAACCAGTCTCTTTAGATAGCTGAGTCTATTTTAACCACAGTAAGCTCTGCTGGCTTTTTCCAAACATGAGTTTGTTTCTGGGACCCTTCTTGAAATAAATGTTTAGTTTTGTTGGCAAAATTGTACAGATCTCTTTCTTGTAAGTGGGTCTTGAAATGCTGACACTGCAAATGTGTAAATTTGTTCTCCTTGCTACAGGCATCTGTGATCTGAAAATACCCTTGCTAGATGTTCCTCTGTTGCTGAGGGTGCAGCAGGGAGACCAGTTCTGCCTGGTGAGGTTGAATTTTCAGAGGCTGCTGTTGCCAGTGATGGTTGGGGGAGCCACCTACTTCTTTCCTTGAAGCCTTTCAGGCATTGCCCTCTTATCACACCAACACAGAGTGAAGAGATGAAACCATCAACTACCAAGGTCATGTTGTTGTTGGGAAAGTCAAGCAGAGCACCTCCCTTGCCTGTGCAGGACCGTGTTTAACCCTGGTCACTGCACACACTGGCTGCCAAAAATCAATGACTTCCTTGGTGATGTTTGTTTGCTGAGTCTTTAAATAATGTAGAGTGGAAAAACAACTGAACTGCAGAGTGTACGTTAGCTGTTGGCTAATAAGTTACCCTGAATATTTTCTGGACTTGGTTTGTGTAAGCTCCGGTTCCTCTTTGTTTTCTATATAGGTAATAATATACTGAGCTTCCCCAAACCCTGCTGGCACTACACCTATTGAATTCCAGAGTTACTGAGCTGCAGCGATCACAGCACGTTTAGCCAAGAAGTGTCTATGAAAACTGCTTCTGTGGCAGCGATGAATTTGGTCTGGGCTGCAAAAACCACTTCAGACACTTCCTGTGTGCCCAACAGTTGCTCTGCAGTGAGTTCCCAGAGCAGCTGCACTGCACTTCTGGTGTGTCTCATATCTTCTGGTACATCTGGGGCTGCAGTTCCTGTAGAAGTGAAAGTCCTGAATGTCTTTTATCAACCTTGGCTTTTCTGCTGCTCCTGCTTAGGACAGCAGGAGCTGGTGGGCTTTAAATGCTCCTGAGAATTCTCCCTCAGTGCTTTGTCGTGTGCAAAGCTTGTGATGATGCTTGGGGTTTTCTTCTTGCACTGCTTCCCTGGGCTGGTCCTTATAGCCACAGACTGGTTTCCCACTTCATCCAATGTGTGTATGAAATTGGATGACTTAATGTGTGCTGCTTTCAAATGCAGAGGTTGGAAAACAAAGCCTGTTGAAAGAAGTGTTTGTCGTGCAAGGAAGTGCAACAAACACTTTCTTGAAGTATCACAGAAAACTGCTTTTTAAACAAACGAGGGGACTTCTAAAAGCTCAGCTGGGCTTGGCAGTGAGAACAGCTGTAGGAATTGAGGGTGGCCCCAGGCTCTGATGGACACTTGAGCCCCTCCAGGGAAGGTGGCTAGTTCCCCTGCAGCTGTGGCTGAGTCTCTGAAATCACAGATAATCATCTTTCTCCCTCTCTTCCTCCAACCAGTCTTCAACAGACATCTGGATACCCAGATTTCATGCTGTGAGGTTAAAAGAGGATAGAAGAGGAAGCAAGAGGTGCTGAGGACTCCAGGTGCTGACAAAGGCAGGGAATTTGGTGCAGCTTGATGGGAGGCAGAGTCCTGTGGCCAGACCAGGGTGAAAGGGCTGAGAGCAGACAGTGGAGACTGGAAACGAAACAGCTGCTAGGGTGAATGCTGGGGGTTTTGAAATGGTTGGGTTCAGAAGAGGAATCAAGTGTGTGGGTATTTAAACAGCCTGTGAGTGAGACCGTGCTGCTCTGGAGCCCTGGAAATGGAATCTCTTGCTCTGCCTCTGCTTTCAGGACTTCTCCCACACAGTTGTTGCCTGCAAGTATCCCCAGCTGGGCCTTGAGTTGAGAGTGACTTCTAGCTTATAGGCTTTAGGAGTGAGTTCTAGCTTGAGGATTTTACGTAGTAGGTCTACTTCTGTCTGATTTCTGTTTCAACAACAGGATTTAGTCTTTTGACCTCCTGAGTCTACCCAGGGCAGAAATATTTGGCTGTTTTCATGTCTGTTCTTTGGCAGTGGTTTGGTGGCTCTGCTGGACTTGTGCCAGGTAGCCACTGGTGTCACCACATGCTGCACAGCCACCAAGGTTCCTGTTGTGGCTCAGTGGTGCTGTAGTTTTGTGGGGCACATCTTTGCACCATCCTGTGCTTCTACCATGGATATATACATGTTTCCCAAGGGCTGGGGAGAGGTCAGCTAAGGCAGGAGGTGGACTCCTAAGATGGTAAGAGCATCACAGTGCAGCACCTGTAGTGAACTTAGGAAGATGAGCATTTGGCCTGTACTTTGCTGGTGCTGACCCCTATTACAATCCAGAATGCTTTAGCCATCTAAAGATGGCACTGTTAAGGCATGTAGAAAATATGGTTGGCAAGTGTTATGTTTTTTGTCTGAGATCTTTCCTTTTTTTCCCCTCTAATGGAAGGTGAGTCTCTTGGGTGCTTTTCAGCCAGAGGGTTGAATTGCAGGTCCCAAAGTTGTGCTGCTCTTATCTTTCTGTTCAGACTAGCGCTGCCCATGTGGGCACAGCTGCTATAAAGGGACAAGTTAAATGTGGAAATGATTAAGGCTCTAAGATAGCAGTGTGCCAGCATCTGTGTTGCGTGCCACTGTTAATCCTTGGAGCCTGAAAGGACATGGAGACCCAAGCCACAATACAGGAGATCAGCTTGGTTAAACAGATGCACTCTCACAAACCAATAATATGCTTAAATACCTGGCATTTTCAAAGCAAGCAGTCTTCCAGGAATTAACCTGTGATGTTTTTACCCTTTCTTCAGTCTGACTCATAGCAGAGAACAGATTATCTGTTTAAAAGGTAATACAGCAATTATATGTCTGAAATCTATCAGTGCATAAGTCCCTTATTTTTCCATTTTCTATTTCCCCAGGAACTGGCAAACTCTGTCTACTTGGTTATGGAGGTGAGTGTTTCTTTTTCTTTCTTTCTTTTTCTAACCTCTTTTCTGTTCTTCTTTTTCAATTTTTTAAACTCATTTTAAGCAGACCAGCATGTTTCACAAGTGGTGCTTTCTGCTGGCAGTCTCACCTGTGAAGCTTTGTTAATCTAATCTGCAGCTCAGGCCTTGGAGGGTGTGGGTGCAGAGAGCAGCCAGGGGATTTTTCATCTTGCTGCTCTCAGAAGGTCATGCAGGCACAGGCTTAAGCAGTCAGACACTGAACCTCGGGTCTGATGGGTGCCAGGGGAGAGTGTGTGTTCAGGCATACACCAGAGAGAATGTTCTGGACGCAGATTACCTGCAGAGCCTCTGAATGTTTCCCTTCCTCTGCAGTTCTCACTTGGAGGTCTTGTTGACTTCTCTTAACGATGTGGAACATTGATGTGAGGAGTTTGTTTTCAGCTGTGTCCACTCCCAGGCCTTCCTCAGACAGCTTTCTGGTGGTGTCTCCAGTGGTGACTCCTCTGCTTTATTCTGGTTTTACCTTTCTCTCTGATGTGCTTGAACACGGATGTGCACAAAAGCTGGTTGATGCTGGTGTATAATTATGCAACATAACATTTAGAGGAAATGGGACAGGAGAGGAACCCAGAGGAATGGGGTTTTCCCTGCCAAATTCGGAATATGTATTTTGACATGTGTGATTATTTATGTTTAACTACTGTGATAAGCCTGCCATCCTACTGAAGTTTACTGTTTTTCTTGTTAATCTTTGATTTGCTCTGTATTAACTGAGCTTTCTGTTCTGTTCGCAGTACTGTAATGGTGGTGACCTGGCAGACTACCTTCACAGTAAGTACAGCAGTATGGAGAATATCCTCTGTGAGGTTCACCCTTCATAATCATTTGAAACCTGAGAAGCCATGACAATGAAAGCTGGTCTTGTAGTCCTTTCTGTGTAGGTCAGTAGTGACTGTTGTCAGTAGTTATATATTTTAGTTACAGTGGCCTTATAAGTTAAACATATTCCAACATGCTAGGGACACAGTTTGTCTCTTCTTGATGACTGGCAAAAAGCTATTTATACTGAAGCCTTGCAGTTCTGTAGTGTTGGATTAAAATAAGATCCCCAGAGTATATTCTATTGAGTTTACCCCTAAGGTGTTCCCACATCTAGGGCAGAACATATTTCCTGTTTCTGCACTTGAGGATGGCTGTGGTGTAGCCAGTAGTGCTGTGAGGGTGACAAAGCCCACTAACTTTGGGGTCTTCTGGAGAGCATAGCACAAGTCTCTGAGGCTGTGATGCCTTGAAGAGCCTTTTGGTGAGACTCAGGGGTGTCTTTGCCATCAAGCCAAATGCTTTGCAGGTCATCCAGCTGTATTGCTGGGACTCAGGCAACCCCTCAAGGTTGAGGGTCCCCACAGGACCCTGGCCTTTGTGAAAATCACCTTGCCCCTCAGTACCTAGGACAAGTAAGAGGATAAAATGTTTAGCAATATACTTGGCTGCACTCAGACACAACCTTTTTTTTTTTTTTCCTCAGTTTTTTCCCTTAAAATAGCTTTCTGGTTGTTTTGCATGTTAACTAGAAGATTACTAAATGTGAAGAGACAACTTTAATCTCATTTCATGTGTGGCTCTGGGTCATGGTTAAACAAAGTTTGTTCACATTGTTCAAATTAAAAGCTAGTCAGCTGGATAATACTTCAGGCTCCTTACTGAGGTATGTGATGCCTGGAAATGGCAAAAATTGAAGGATTAAAAGATAAATTTACATTTTCCCTACAGCTAGTGTTGGTGTCCCTAGAATGATAATTTGGGGCTTGATGCTAGCATGTCACACTCTTCCTACAGGGTAGTGAATTATATTTGTGGACTCGAATTTTCGAAAGGGTTTAGTACTTGAAGGGAAAAGAATATTCTGCCTTTCATGTGTTTTGTTTGTTTAAAGTGTGGGTGAGATAGAAGTGACAGGCATTTGTTTTTTAAAATCCAAGTTTAGTGTGCTTTGTCTTAGATATGTTTTGCATCTGTTGGGTATTGCTGTGCTCTAAAAGGAGCCTCTTTAGGGGTGGCAAAATGCTCTTATGAATACCAGTGGAGGATGGTTTTGTATTTGGTACCTTCTTTTTCTTTCTGAATGCAGATGCAAATTTTGTAAATCAGATGGTTTTAAAAAATAGTGAAACTTCAGTTTTACCAGTGCACGGGCTTTGAAAGCTAAATTTTTTAGCTTTCATGCACATGAAGTGAACCTTGATCTTAAAGCACTGGGCTGTGCACTCTCATTGGCAAACCTGTGTGTGTAAACAAGAAATTATAGAAACAAATTACAGAAATGGGGATTTATAGAAAATCTTCTGGTCTGTACTACTGCTTCTGTGTGTACATTGTTGTTTTTTCCTTTTTGCTATCCTCCCCTCCCAAAAACAAAGAAAAAAAAGAAATGAAGCATGCAATTAGTTAGGCTGTTAATACAGCTCACTTCTTGGTCTATCAATTGAAATTACTCAGGAAGTTGGTGGCTAGTTTGAGAAAGTGACAATGAATTGTATTTTCCAAATAAAATTCAGTTTTACCCCAGTTTGGTTTGAGTGTTACCTGGTGCAAGACTTGATCCTTCTTTGCCTAAGTATATGTGAGAAAGTTAACCTTTAGCTCTGTTTTTACCAATAAAATATTTTGGTTCAGCAACTGTAAAGATTGTTGTGACTGGGAAGCTGGTGCTTAGTTTTATTTTAACTCTTAACACTTGTGTGCTAGTTGCCAGTGAAGAGAACCCAGCAGGCACGATTTGCAGAGGGAGGAGTCAGTAAGGGGCTGCAGCAAGAAGGTTTAGTTACTCCCATCACTGCCAGATCCCAGGCCTAGATATGTGTCAGCTTCCTGCATCCACCACATGCTCCTGGGGGTATCTCCTTTTCCAGCTTCTGCAGGCACCCAGGGTGCTTTTGACAGGAGTAATTTTTCACTGGAAACTCTTCTTGGAAAGTTTAGATTTCTTCAGAATTTGACTGGTACTCAGGAGGCTCATCGCTCTTGAGTGGTTATTGTGCTGCTTCAGTTATTTTGATAATTGTGTGATGGTGTTTAATTGCAACATCTACTTTCCCACTGGCTCCTCAGACATTTGTGCTGGTAGTTCCTGTGACACTTAAGCAAGCAGCACATGCAAATCCCCTGGTTCTCATTGAATGAGTTGCTTGTAAGCTTCCAGATCCATTCTGCCCTCTAATTACAGGCATTAGGCAATATGGTAATTCCATGTTGCATCCAAAGGCACTCTAATTCTCCTTGTCTTCATGACTGGAGGACGTGCATATGTGCACGTTGCAGTGTGTTTTAGCTGGTGTTGGGTATCCCCATCCCCGTGGTACAGCCCAAGGCTGTGTCTGCCTGGGTTGTGGTGTTGGGCAGCTCAGTCCATCTCTGTGATAAAACCCAAGGCTGGGTGTCTGCCTGGGTTCTGGTGTTGGCCAGCCCCATCTCTGTGGTACAACCCAAGGCTGTGTGTGTTCTGCTCAGTACAGCTGCTGTGGTGGTGGTGTCCTTTGGTGGTACAATGCAGCTTTCCTTCTGGGAGATCTCGAGATGTTGCTTTCACTGGAGGCCATCATGTATTGAGCTGAGAATGGCAGGTCTCTGCTGTGTGTAGTAGAGCTGTGGGAAGTGTCACAGGAGTGACCAGCTTCTGTACAGGAATAACTGGAATTCTGTGTCCTCAGGTACTCATGAGGTCAGAGCAAGCTGATCTGAACTTCTTTCTTAAATTCTGTGAGTTGGCATTGGCACAGGCTGTTGTGGACCCTCCATAAGAGCATATTTGTGACCTTTCCTTTAGCCGTTGCTTTCATATCGTGACAGGGAATTTCTTGGTTTCACCATGACACATGCAGGGAGCTTTGATCTTTCTAGTCCATCCCAAGTGGTGCGGGCACCCTGTTGCAAACCAGTGGTGTTAAATGTTGCTCTGTAGCTTTCCTCCCTCTACAGCCAGGTAATTACAAAGGTCTGGTCCTATCAGAGATATATCTGGAATAAGTCTTCTGACTTGTACAGAAGATTCACAGGGGTGTCACTGACCTTGCTCTGCATGGGTAGGTGAAAGCCAGGCCCCAAACAAGTCAGCTTGGTCTCAGACTTCAGTGTGACTTGGATTGGGTCCGTGTTAGAGATACTTGTGACACCTGTGGGTAAGAGGAGATGTTCTTTTTCCTAAATAACTCCTCCAAAATGGTGTTGTAATCCAACGTCAGTGGGTGTACTCCAGTACATCTACTCTTGGCTCAGCTGACAAGGACTGTTTACTGCAGTTTACCTGGCAGCCTCTTGCAGGTTGAACTTCTCAGAACAGGCTGACCAGGGCACTTTTTAGGTGGCTTCATCCTTCTTCTCTGCCTTTAGAGCTCAAGGCATGTGGGCCCCACAGTGACCCAGAGTAAATATTTTCTCTGATCTACTGACCTGAGCAGCCCAAGGCAGTTAGCAGAGTGCCTCATCACTAAAGTGGAGCCCATGAAAATAAACACAGGGATATTATTGCTTCTCAGTAATGGCAGAGTAGGGCTTGTGAAACAGCATCCTCTGCAAGAATGTATTGCTCACCACAGACATCCACAGGGATGCCCAGACTTTAATGCAGGATTAGTATTTTGCCATCAGTTTTCTGGTGAAGATGAAAATACCCTCTTTTTACAGGGACAGACTTCTAAGTTCCCTGTTTGGGATGTAGCAGGGAAAGAGTTTTGTTCTCCACTTGTTTGGGGTTTTTTTGATGGCACCTAGATTGAATGAGTTTTCTGTATCTTTTCCTTCTCTGTGCTGTTGGTAGCTGGTCTGGAAGGACTTTTGCAGACCAGCATCCTGAAGTCATTGAAAATGTCAGTTGTATTTATGTTTCTGTCCTTCAGTTGCAGATTGCTGCTGTCACACAGTAGACTGATAGGCTGAGTATGAGAGATAAAGAGTTTTGTTTTCCAGTGTTACAGCCTGTTTGTTAATGGAGGGAAATAAAAGGGTATTGCCCCTGCCCTCCCCAAGGAACTGACTGTCCCTTCTCTGTTCCTGAGGGCAGAGCCTCAATTTCCCAGTCCTGCCCTCCTACCTGGATTCATGAGATTTAGTGCTGCCAGAGGGTCCAGCAGACTTCTCTGTCTGATTTTGCAGCACTGCAACATGGTAGCTCCACTCTGCTACTGCAGTTGCAGTGTGGGAATATATCTGCAGGCTCAAGACACCAGTTCAGATTCTCTGTGCCAGGAAAACAGAAAACAGTTTTTTTGCAGGGCTGAGAACTTTGTACGGACGTTTGTGAAGTGGAAAAGCTTTAATTCTGCAGGAACAGGTAGTTTAGAAGCCCTGTTTTCTATGGATGAATGGATTTTTGTGATCTTGGTAGAAATGTTGTTGTTTTCAGTATCATAAGGAAATAGAATTTACATCAGGGAAGCTCAGCTGGTTTGCTGAGGGCTGGTGGCTGGTGCTGTGTTAGCCTTATAGCTACCAAATTATCTAAAGGAGAGGGTAACGCCTTAAAGCCATGGCACACTCTTGGGACTGCAGGTCAGGACAAGGCTCTCCACAGTTCCTCTGCTAGAGGCAGAGTGTGTTCAGCCAGGAGCTGGTAATTGACTGCTGCTTTAATAATAAGAATTATCACGTTTCAAGTCTTACTTCATGTTTGGGGGAGGGTGATCAGCCTGTCCTTTCCTGGGCCTGAGTTGAATTGGGGAAAAAAAACAACTTTTGAATTCCTGCTGTTTCTTTTAAAGATGGTGTTTTAACCATTCCTGTATAGATTTCCTTGAGTATAAATTGCAGAAATACTTCAGAGCCCTTTTGTTGGAGAGAATATTGAACACAGCTAAGAGATGCTGGACTTTTAATAGACAGAAAATGGTATGGGACTGAATACACTGTGATATTGCAGCAGGAGGTTGGGGAAAGCTTTGTTAAAGATGAGGCAGTGCTTTTTTCAGAAGATGCAAGTGCATTTTGAAGACTTGCATCTCAGCTGCCTCTTAGTATCCTTAAAATCCCTTCACAGAATCTCCCCTTCTGGGAGAGGTGTCTTGTGAACTCCAGCTGAGTGCCAGTTCATGAGGAAAAAGGCTCAGTGAGGAGAGAGAAACTCTATGTCCATGTGCACTGCTCTCACGTGTTGTGAGTCCAGGACCACCTGATAGCCATGGTGACACTTTAGCTGTGCTTGTGCCTCCTAGAACAGTGAGGCTTGGGAGTGGTGGGAGTTTATTTTCTATTCTAAGTGCTGCTTAACTTATCTGTGTCCCTTGCTGCTTCCCATCCACGTATTTTAGAAGTTAGAGTTTTAATTTCCTGTGTTGTGTTAAAGCTGTGTGCAGCCTCAGCTGTGTTTTCATAAGGATTCCTCCCTTCTAGCTGACTGGGTAGAGTGGTGTTTTGAGGTTCCTGCCAGCCTGTTTTAATGTCTTACTAGAGAACAGCTGGAAAAAACTCTAATGAAGTCCCAAGTAATTTACAGGGACCTTTTACAAAAGAAATTATTTTATTCAAGTGGAATGGTGCTTGCTTGAAGCCTGACTTGCTCAGTGACTGACAAGGAGGCAGGCTGGTAGCACTGTTGATCCTGGGGTTTGTTCAGCAGGCTGTTCCCAGCTTTGGCAAGAGTTTCATACGTATGGCTCTTAAAATAACGAGAGCTGATGTCGCACTGCTCTGATTAGAAGAGCCAGTTGAAAATTATTTTAATCCCTTCAATATTTATTTTCACACCACAGTCCCTGGGAAGCCTGTATCTCAGGAGAGGCCACTTCAGAGCTTCTATATTTGCAGATTTTGATCACTAATACATTCTTTTAAAAAACTTGGCTTGTGAAAAGATTTTAAGACATTCTTGCTGTATCTATGGATGTAGGGTGGATGGTGGCAGGTGATGGTTTGCAGGGGTCATTTGGTAGGGTCTTTTGTTAAGTACTGGACTGTGGTTCACCCAGACCCTGGGTTTGGGATTAGAATTCTGGTTTGGTTGGGTGATGATGCACAAGGGTTAGGTCTAAACTTGGATTCATACCCTAAAGGTACAGATCCCTGCTGGCCATGTGCCCTAACCTACTGTGAATTTAACCTATCAACCATTCCCAGGTACAGCATGAGCCTTAATGACTCTTGCAGGCATAAATCCTGATCCTAATTGGCTTTTCTCTTAGCTCCACCTTTAGACCTAGTCTTTGTGATAAAGCTCTGACCTTGAGTATCCAGCTGCTGCTGACCATAGCTCACAGGCAGCAACAGCCTTGCCTAGTGCTTGCCTGGATCTGCCTGGCAGCTCTTGCTGAGGGAAGCCCTAAACCTCATCAGATGCCACTTTTGGACATGGTTAATAACCCAGATTCAGCACCCAGTGCTGGCCTGAGTTCACCATGGGAGACTCAGGGCTGAAAACAGCCCTGACCACAGAATAAGCTGGGAATGCAAATGCTCTCCCTTGTTGCCTGTAGGAATCATTCAGAAATAGTGTGTGGGGAAAAGACATCATATGTGGGAATAAAATGACAAATTACAGTTAATTACTGTGAGACTCTGCCCTCTGGGCCCCTCAGAGAACTGGCATTGTAAGTTTTTCATCTGTGGTTGTTTTTCTTTCCTCCTTCCCAGCTATGCGGACACTTAGTGAAGACACCATCAGGCTCTTTCTCCAGCAGATAGCAGGTGCCATGAAAATGCTGCACAGCAAGGGCATCATCCATCGGGACTTGAAGCCACAGAATATCCTCCTTTCCTATGCTGGAGGCAGGAAATCAAATCCCAACAACATTCGCATAAAGATCGGTAAGACACCACTACAAACGTCACCCTGAGCACTCAGGAGTTTGGTGATGGATAGGTGGAAACCTCAATCTTACTTTGGGGACCTGTCTAGGAGGAGAAAAGCATTGCTCTACTTTAAAAAACACCCTAATGTTTTTCATCCATAGTTCCTCTGGTAAATGTAGCCTTCAGCTGCCTCCAAGCTGTAGGAGCAAAAGCTTTCTGCTCTGCCAGGAACACAGATTTAACACCAAGGAATCGGGCAGGCCTTGCTCTGCTCCCAGCTGAATGGTGCCTCCCTCAATAAAAACAAACATCAGCCTGCCCTAATTGGCTTGCAGTTTCCAGGCTTATCAGGAAATAAGCAGAAGTTGTGATTTTGTCTTCAACTTTTAACTGTATTGAGGTTAAATGTTGCTGTCTGAAGACCTGACACTGGTCTTCTGGCTGGCCTCAGAGAGCGCAGTGGGTTGTCAGGCAGACCCAAAAGTGGGAGTTTTCCCAGTCTGAACCAGAGGCAAGCTTTCTCAAGCTGCATCTTGAAGAAATTCACGTTCTGCACATCAGACAAGTGGCACAGATGGACCAGTAGTTGGGATGAGTGCTCCAGAAATCCAGTTACAGAGCACACATATTCCCTGCGGTCCCTCAAAAATAAGATGATATCACCCTCACATGTGGGCTTCTGGTTACGTTACAGCTCGGAGCTGAGTTGTAGCTGACACCAATTAGGTAAAACTGTTCCTCACCTTAACCTTGTGCTGTGGAGAACCTGTTAGTGCTTTCCTTCAGCTGGGAAATGAGGTGCAGTGGAAAAGTTTGAAATGTAGCTGCATGTTTGACTGAAGCATTTTGATGTGTTTTTTGTTTTGGTTTGGGTTTTTTTGTCAATTGCAGAGTCAGTATCTGTAAGGAAGGGAATGGGAGCTGCAAACACAGGCAGGAGGGCTTGTGGGCACAACTGCTCTGGGTGTGATGTAACCTGCAACCCTTCTTGTGCTCCCTGAGGAGTGCAAACTTACTACAAAGTCCAGGGAGAGTCTGGCTGTACCAGTTCATTAGTGACAGATGACAGTGTAAGCAGCTGTGTCAATGTCCTAGCTTGAAATAATCTGGTAACCTTGAGAGAACATCTCTGTGTCATATGATCAGATGCTGAGTAACCTGCAGAGGTAATTTCCCTTAGTATTCCTTGTTCCTGGCTCTTCTACTGCTAAGTGAACAGTAGCTCAGTTGTCTGTCCTAGTGCTGGGGTTAGCAATGTTGGTACTCCTCTTAAGGAACAGAACAAGACTCATTTTGGTAGGGCTGGTCTAGAAATGTGGGTAGTGGTGAGTAGTGGTTCCTCCTGGATGTGTTTCCCATTACAGCCTTTTCAATGGAGGGGAACTTTCAGTTCCCACGATGAAAGGCTCAGACAGCAGCATATGAACTGGCTGGTTATGAGCTAGCACATTGTCACTGAAGTCAAGAGAGCCTTCCCAGATGACACTTCAGAGTGCAGGCAAATACCTGACCCCTGAAAGAGGGATGGGAGTTTGTTCATCTGAATACTGTTGGGGCTTGGTCTGTCCTTTTGTAGTGTCTGTACTGTGCATTAATAACTAGCACAAGGATGCTGCTGCTCAAGAAGAGCTGTCAAAATCTTCCTAAGATGGGCTAGAGGCTGCAAAGATCAATGGGAAGTGAAGGTCAAGTAAGAAGAATCAACTGGAGAAGGAGCAGGCTCTCTAGAACTGGTGTCTGCTCCTGACCTACCTCTGTTTCTCTTCGTAGCTGACTTTGGGTTTGCCCGGTACCTACAGAACAATATGATGGCAGCAACATTGTGTGGTTCACCTATGTACATGGTAAGTGTGATTTTTCTAGAGGATTTTCTGTGTTGTTCTTGCTTTGCTCCCCAAAAGCAAGGCTTCGTTTTTATCTAGTCTTTCCCCCAGAGGTGAAATTTTGTTTACTTGCCAGAAACCAGCTATTACACAGGGAGATTGCTGAAGTTCTGGCTGTTGGTAATGTCAGACAGCAGGTTGCCTGTGTTGTCATGTAACTTCCAGGTGAGGTGTGGATAAACCATGCTTCCAGGATGACTGCTTAGACTGTGAAACTGATGTGTACAAGGAACCAAACTGATGCCTTTTACCCTCTTTGTGCTTTCCACTCTGGGGTTAGGCTGTGATGAGGTGCTCTCTTACTTGAGCTCATGGCAGCAGTCAAGGTCTCAGTGTCATATCAAGTCAGTGAAGTCAGTGAAAGGAAAAATGAGAAAACTAGACAGAAATAAAATTGTCAAAGCCAGACTTGTAATAGTTCCTGGGGACGTGGGTGTCTGAGCTCAAAGTAAAAAGATGATGTGAGTCAATTTAGGTTGATGTTTTCACAGGTGCCCTGGGGTAAAAGGCACCTCATTTCAAACACAGTCTAATCCACTCTTAAGTTTTTTGTCTGTAGTCTTTGGGCAGAGTTAGGCTGGACTGTGCTGCACTGCACAGGTGTAGTGCATTTGGTAGTCTGTTCCACAGAATTCCCTCAAGCAAAGCACACTTCCTCTCTCTCCCTTTTTTTGAAGCCTGATGTTTATTTGAATTATGCTATATGTGAAGATGATGTAACTCTTCTCCTCTGTGAGTTTCCTGAATTGTCTATTTTTAGTGATACTTTTTCTTTCGGAGTCTCTTGTGAAAGTAATTGAAAACACCAGCTTCAGCTTATTTCTGAAGGGGCTGGAGGAAACTACTGATGATATTTTTTTCTGTTTGTTTTTTATTTTTATTTTAAACAATGGATGTTACAAGAAATCTCAGTGTTTCGTATTGTTCTCTGTTTGTTGATGGGTTTGAGGAAGATGGGAAGGGAGAGTTCAGCCGGGATTTAGGGAGGGGTTTGAAGTCTTTCCTTACTGCTATTGTGGGTCTTGTGCAGGAGCCCTGGGAACATCTGCTGGCAAGGCAGGGCTTTATTCCCTGCTTTAGCTCACAGCCTATTGCTGCTTTATTTCATTTTGCTCTTCTAAAATAAACAGAAAGGTATTTTACCCCTACAAAAAGGAGCTTTCTGTCTGAACCCCAGTATGCTCCATGCCATGGCAAGGCTTGAAATCTCCTTGTGCAGTTCTTGTCCTGCTGCTTTAGCTTTGTTTGGTGTCATGCCTCCTTCCCTTAGGGACAGACTGAGCTCCTGTCCACAATTTACTTGTTGCCATTTTTTTTTCCATTATGTGTGGCCTTTACT
This sequence comes from Tichodroma muraria, assembly GCA_013390105.1. Lineage (NCBI taxonomy): Eukaryota > Metazoa > Chordata > Aves > Passeriformes > Sittidae > Tichodroma > Tichodroma muraria. The sequence goes on from WAAG01061408.1 coordinate 54,848, forward strand.
TTTAACAGAGCTAAAAAATTGATCCTATTCCATGCTGGCAGCACTGCAGTGAAATCTGTAGTTATAAACACGTGGGATTAGCCAGCCTGCCCTCCTGTCCCTCCTCTGCTGCTGCTCCTGAGGCTCTGCCTGCTGAGCCAGGGGCTCTGGGGGCTTGCACTGTCTCCAGCTTCTGAAACAAGCCTGGGAGGGAGCAGCTGAGGGCACAATGTAGGATTAGAATCCAGAGTCTGAGGCACGGCAGGGCTCAAGCTGTTGAACTGGAACACTGCCTTTGAACCCGAGCTATGACCTTGGCACGAGGCCCTGGTGCTTAATTAATGTGCTGCCATCTTGGGCTAAATGGGGAAAGTGCCCAAGTGGTGCAGCTCAGGATGGAAGCTGGAGTTTACTTGTGTAGTGGGAACCTTTGCTGCTCTTGATCTTGCTCCTTGTTTTGGTTGAGAAGATTTGTTTGTAATTTCAGTGAGGCTTCTTCTGGTGGATTCAGCAGAAAATGGTACACTAGGAGAAGGGGAAGTACTGAGTTTGCCCAAAACACACAATATTAGGATGTATTTTTGGTCTTATGAATGAAAGTCTCTGCTTCCCCCACTTAAATAGGGAAGTGATCCTTTCAATATAGTGCTGCAATCTTATTGAGAGTAAATCTTTCATGGTTATTGGGGAATCTAGCTCAAGAGGTTTTATACCATAATGGTGGCTTATCTCTCTTGGAGTTGCTCAAAAAGAACACGACCTAAACTACTTCTTTTTATATAAGAAATTTCCCTTCTCTCTCCCAAAAGGCCCCAGAAGTCATTATGTCACAACACTATGATGCCAAAGCTGACCTCTGGAGTATAGGAACCATCATTTATCAGTGTCTAACAGGAAAGGCTCCCTTTCAGGTGAGTTGCTTAGATTTGATGTTTGACTCTCTCCTGCCTTTTTTATCTCTTTTCCTTCTAATCTGGTTACTCTAAGGCTTCTGTCATCTCTAATATCAACTCCCATAGATCCAGCCTCATGAAGGTCTGTCCAACACCTTGACAGTGTTGTGCTTTATATGTTGTAATGCTGGGTGTGTTACTAGAATATGACTCTTCTCTGAACTGTCTCTCATAGAAATGTATTTCCTTGTTATAAGAGCTTGGGAAGGGTCACTTATTGAGAAAGTTACCATGAATGAGTTAAAGCAGTGGGGTTTTTTTAGGCCTGCACTTAGAAAATCAGTTTCTGTTTACAACTGTAGTTGGTGTATAATTTATAATTACAATTCTGTTGGATATAGAAGGACTATAAGAAAGATTGTAATTGCAGGTTAATGTTCAGGATGGTTTGGTGGTAAGTAGTGTGTTGCAGCTAAATCAATTTGGTTTTCAGAGCAGTTAAGTAGGATAATATCAAAAGGATCTGTCATCTCACAGCAATCTCTTCCAGCCTGAAATGTTTATGTTCATCAGATCCAAACCCCTCCAAATATAACACAGCCCTGGAAAGCTCCACCCTGTACTTAATGCCATAACTTCTGGATGAACTACAGCATATCCTTTGTGAACAGCATTCTCTGATTATAAGTTTTTGAATGGTGGAGAATTCACCACTGCCTTGTGCCTGTTGCTTCAGAATTAATTCACATATTTTTCATCATTCATAGCTGGAATTTATCAAGACTCAGTGTGTTTTTTTGTTTTCCACACTGTGTGCTACTTGGGTTCTTCCATCTCTGAATGAGATCAGCAGACTCTCCCTTGAAATTACTCTTTCAAAGTATTGTATTTGTCAGATTTTTTCCCCCCCTTGCTTTCTGGTCCTCTCTTCTTATGTCCTGACATCCTTTTATCCTGATTCTCTAACAAAACAAAATGGAAAAAATCCCCAACAAATCCCAAAAAATGAATAAAAAGGAAACTAAAACAAATAGCACAAAAGAAAGTCAGAGGGAAATCTATGCTCATGTAATAAGGCAAATTTTATGAAGTGAAGGGATTTGAGCTTTAATTCCATAGCTCTTTAGGATTTCACACAAGACCTGGAATGTTTTTGCAGTTACATCATCAGGGAGGATAAAGTGAGTTCTGAATCTGTTGCAGGAAAGAGTGGGCAAATACAGGAGTAAACTAATGGTATGTTTTGGTTTTGTCTAGAGCCAAGAACGCTTTTTTCCTTCAGGGTAATTTTTTCCCTGCTGCTATAAGCATCTTCCACTCCAGTGCTTTGTATTCTGTCCACCAGCTTCCTCTGTATTTAGAGCAAGACTTCATTTCCTTTGCATGTTACCTTTTTTTATAAACCCATGCAGAATACACTGAAACTTCTGAATGGCTGCTTACTGGCTGCATCCACTTGCCATCAGTGTTGGTATCTTTGTTTGAGAGGAGAAAATGGCTGTTAGGATGAAAGAAGATAAATACTTGTGTGTTGTGGGAGAGGAGAAAGCAAGCTTTGCCTGCATGTATAGGCACGAGGGAGCCTGGCACAGATTCTCCCTTGTATCTTGATGCTTTTTAGTCTCTAAAGGCACCTTGATACCTGTTCATTCAAATGATTTAATTACTGTTTAATGTACTTTATCACAGGGATTCTTTGATTGAGGCATGACGATGCCCTGCCTTGGAGAGGGCAGTGAAGGGACACTTCAATCCCTGCCCAGCAGTTCCTGACCTTGCTTTGTGCTTGCCTCATTAAATAACTCTCTCACATAAACATCTGTTGGGCTGGGAGTGGGGGTCATTGGTTTTTCTATTTCAGTTTTCCCCACACCCTTTCCTCTTTTGGAGGTTGTATTTTGAAGCAAAATGGCAGACCCTGTTTGTGACTGCAGTGGCAGTTGTGGATGTGTTTGATCAGGGAGAGAGAGGAGCTCAGCCCAGATGGTTCTTTGTGCCCCATCTATTTGTTTTGGCCTTGCACGGCACAAATTGCCTTCCAGCCTGAGATCCAGGTGAAGGAAGCCTGTCTAGGGGAAGCTGGTTAAAGGTTAACTAGCTTTCTGTCTTTGCTGGCATGACTGTATTGTGAGAATTTGCTGATGGTCAGTGAGCAGGCAAGAAGCTGTTTACAGACAGGGCTTTTTGGAGAAAAGAGGGGTAGTGGACAGAGGTGATTGGGACACCATGAATAGGAATGAGTGCTTTTGTGAGGGATGTCTACCAATGGGTGGGAAGAAAATAGGCAGATTCCACATAGTGCCAACCAGCAGACCCAGTTGTACAGGGAAGCCAGGAGCTGGGTTTCTGAGTGAACCTCTTCAGGCTAAATCCTCACCGTGCTTTCCCTCCCAGGCTGGCAAAGACAGCCCCTCATCTCTGTCTGGCTGAGATTCCCATGGGAATCTGGAGCTCAGTGGCATGAAACATGCTGTGTTTGGGTGCTGTAGCTCCTGAGCCAAGGAGGCACCTTCAGGAGGATGCAGACAAAAAGGACTCCAGTGTTATCTGCGGTGAGGAGGAATGAGATGCCTAAAAATAAAATAGGGCTTCAGGAAATGGGTTAGATGGAAAAAAGATCAAATGTGTGGAAAGGTTGAGGCAGCTGTCAATCCTGAAAGTGCTTGTAAATCAAGCCAGAGATGTGTGTATGTAGATGAATGTGATTTCTGGTTGTCTCAGAGTTAATTTTAACTATAGCTGGGTCACCCAAGGCAATTTCCGAGAGCCGTTCCTGTCCCTTCCCTGCCTCACTGCACACAGACAAGAAAGATGCTGCTGATGCTCAGATGTGAACAGTTGGTAGGATGGCTGGTGAAGCTTTCTTAAGGAGCTTTTTGTATTAAACATGCCCATAAACAAAACAGTGAGACTGCCATAGGGATGAGATTAATGGGATTCATAATCCCTATAAACAGATTTGCTGAGTGCTGTATTAATGTGGAATTGTTAATTTGCCTTGCCTAATAAGTGGTCTGCACTCACATCTCTGTATTTCTGTCATTGAGGACTTGAACAGTGCATTTCCTGCTCCTGCTGACCAGAACTGGGAAGTGCCTTGGGAATGTAGTGGTTTGCTCTTGTCCTTACCTGAGTTGAAAAGATTGGGACCCCATGCCCACCGTGAGGTGGTGCTGGCTGTGTAAACAAGTGACATCCAGAAGCAAAGCTGGAGGCAAGAGAAGAAAGATTTACACAAGGTCTAAAACAATCCAAAACCAATCTAGTCCTTGTCAGATGGTGTTTTAAATATGATTAGTTAAATGACCTCAATCTCCTTCTTCTCTCTTTTTTTTTTGTTTTTTTCTCCCCTGTGTGGGAGGAATCACACTGATATTTCTGGTGGCTTCTGTTGTGTGACCCCTTTTAAGTCTGGGCAGCTCTTGGTAAGCAGACACCCCACTGAGCACATGCAGGTTGTGTCAGAGCTGGCTCTGGCAGTGGCAATGGGACATCAGATCCTGCTAAACCATGAAATCTGGTTGTCTGCTGTCTGAGCCTTTGCATGTATCTTAGGCTTTCTAAGGACGTGGTGCCCTGTGTCTGGGGGAGAGTTAGCCAAAGAGCAGGGAATTGACAAGAGAATTAATGCAAGTTTTTCTGCCTGGTCTGGCAGCTCTGAAGGAGTTAACCTGCCTGTTTATGTTCTCATCCCAGCTAGCTGTTAGGTGAAAAATTAATTTCTAAGTCTGGTGTACCAAGTTCACTGCTTTAATTCTGAGTTAATTCTGTCTGCATAAGTACTAGGATTATGTATCACTTACAGCAACTGCTATGTTGTGAAATGCCTTGAGGAACACCAGGAAAGGCTGGATTTTATGCCAAGAATTTGAACCCCTGGTTTATTTGGTAGGCAGCTTGCTCTTCTGTTGCCAGCTCTGTTCCTCTGGAGTGCCCTGTGTCCATGGGGACAGGAATTCCTGGAACCGGTGGGTAATTCTGCTGAGGCTGGGTGCAGTGATTGACTTGTTGCTGCAGTCAGTGAACCACTGGGTTTTGGACCAGTGTCTGTGGGTCTTACCGTGCTCTGTTGGCAGTAGAAAGAAATCCATGGATTGCTAAAGAAAAAGGTTCAGGGAGCAGGTTTTTTGTTTGCTTGTTTCTGGTCCTTGGGCTTTCAAGTCCTCTGAATGCCGGCCACTTAGTTCTGGGAGTCTTAAAATATCAGAAAGTATTTTTAGCAGGTTTTCAAGCTTTTCCCTAGAGCTACTGAGCTAGAAACAACATTACTTATTTATTTTTGCTTTCTAGCATATCCGAATCCGCTTTCTGCACCACTAAATCCCCAAGGCAAGGATTCAAAGAGCAGGACAGATACCATACACCTGCTATGGAGTGTTGAATAGATAGGGCTCTTCAGGGAAGGTGTGACTGTCTCTGGCCCTCCTCTGTTTGAATGTTGGGCTTTTGCATCCAGCCGTGGCCCAAGCACGATAAATCCACTGCTGAGTGCTTTTGGAAGCATCACCCTGCCTGCTTTTCACATGCAATTCACTTCCAGGCAGCCAGCACTGAAGGGGATTTGGCAAGGTTCTGCTGAGTGCCTTTGTTGGCTCAACATATTTCCACTGCTGCTCAGGACAAAATAACAGAGTGGCAGGATTGAATTTGTCCAATTGGTTCTATATATAGAAGGGGTAGACAAAACCAAAATGCAGCTGCTCCCCAGTGACATGAGAGGGGGACTGAGGGTGTGAACTGACCTGCTGGTGTGCCCTCCTGGCCTTAGGGAAAGCTGAGCTGTTCTGCATCCCTGGTTCTGACAGATGAGTGCTGTCCCACAGGTTGAAGTTGGCTCTCTGTACCTTAAATGGTCTGGTTTTTACATGCCTAAAGTGTGCTTTTCCTGGTGTTTTTCTTGGGCAGAGTCTATCTGCCTGGAGGGCAGATTTCAAGTTAAGTTCTTAGCTTCCTAGATGAGGGAATTCAAGTGACATTTTTACTGTATTACAAACATTTCTGTTTTCTTTTTTTCCCCCATGATTCTTAGAGAAGCACTATTTATTGAAAGGAGAGGTGAGAGTGAGGACTGAGGGTCTTAGTGCTTTATAAATTGTATGATAGCAAGAGAGCAGTGGACAGGTTACTGGGAGCAGAACTGTGTGACTCAGTCAATTAATAATGAAATTACATGAAGATGCAGCTGGTTTTACCAAATTAGTGATCCATGGCTGTCTGTGCTGGGCACTCACTAGAATGACTCTCTTCCCCTGGTATCTGCACTGGGGACCAGCCTTGAATCACAGGCTCTTGGGGACAGCACAAATCAGGGAGTGTGCTCTGGGTGGGGGGGAGCCTGGCAGCCTGGTATGGACCCTGCAGAGCAAGTGGGGATTGTACTGAGACAGCAGAGTGTGGAGGAACAGCATCCCTACAGGGACATCTCCTGAATTTGTACAGAGAGGAGGAAAACTTCATTGAGGATTTTGTTTCAGTCCAAGACAGTGCTTAGAAACCTTCTCTAATGAACCAGTCTTCATATATGTACTGCTCTGAATATACTCTCTCTTTATTGCCAGGAAAATTTCTGACAAAACAGTGTTTGATGTAGATCAGAGCTTCATTGTATTTGTGAAACAATTGAGCTGTTGCAACAGGAAATGACCAGAGCAAACAGCCAAGGCTTGTATCTCTCTGAAGTGAAAGAGCCCTTCCCTCCCCATGCTGGAGTTCTGCCCCTCCTTGCACTCTGTGTCTGTCAGGAATATTTGTCATCACTCTGGGCAATGTGGCCAGGCCGTTTATTTGGTGCAGTGTGTATGCTTGCCTCCCTAAAGTTTGCCAAATACTAATTAATTATGTTCCAAGATCTGCAAGGGGAAGGTGTAAAATGGAGTTTTCCTGAATGAGATTGAGTGGCAGCAGTTGGAAATTATGATGCAGTTTGACATCTGTGTAACAAGGTGTTCTGCATTACTTTTGATGTTTTTTTGGTGTAGCTTCTGTTGGTAAGGCTGTGTAAAAACACAGCCCTGACGAGTACTACACGAGTGATACTATCAGCTTTTGAGACTACCTTTGGTTTCTCTTGAGGTTTTTTTTACTGAGCTCTCAGTTATCCTTAATTTTCATCTTCACCCAGAGGGAGTAGGTGATGTTGAAACAGCATGTTTTATGGCTGCTTTTCCAGCCATACCATATTAGTGGTATTTCGATGGCCATCTGCAGATTGGCCTGTCTGATTTGCCATTTTAAGCATCTTAATTGACCTTAAATGCTTCTAATTTAGAGATGGAAGTAGGTGGAAGGCTCGATGGGTTTTTGAGCCTGCCCTGAACATCAGGAGAAGCTGCCTGTTGCCTCCTCATTCACACTTTCCTACACACACTGCTGCACTAATAATTGATTGCAGATGAATCCCTCTGATCTTCCTGCCCTGTTTTTGTGCCTTCATGTCTGTGTTGTGCCTGCTCTGCCTTTAATAAAGCGACTTTACCTAAGCAGAAATGCTTGAGACACTAGGGTTAATTTACTGGCCTGTATTATTCATTGCGTGAAAACAAGTGGAGAATTTATATTAGGGGATTTTTATGTGTCTGCGCTTGTCTACTGGTGATTTTATTTTTAACCTCAGCTATAAACCTCTACTGCCTAGCCCCCACCTTTTTTTTTTTAAATCCCATCTCTCTGAATTTGGAATCTTGTCATCAACATCCCCCGCAGCTGTGTATATTACTGCACAAATAAAATAGGAGCTCTGGCTTGAGACCTTCTGGCTTCCTGGAACTAAAGTAGAAAATCCTAATTCAGTTGCTGTTTCTCCATGTTCTTAGCCTCTTCACAGATCCCTTGCCCATCAACAGGCTCCCTGCCCTTTTTCTAAATGCCCTGCAGCATTAATCCATGTTCTCAGCAGGATCTGCCATTCATCATTTGGGGCTCCTCAGGTCTACAATTAGTCTCCTGAGTGAGGCCATTAGGCCAGCTCAAACCTGAGCATCAGAGCCTACTGCAGTGAAGCTCAGCCTGTGGAAGGGCAGAGTAGGACAGAACCAGGTCAGGGACAAAATGACAGCAGGTTGAAATACTGTATTTTCACTGCAGCACAGGCTTTTCAGTCCAGAGCAAAGCTGCACGTTCTCTTTGTGCTCGTCCAGCAATTAAAAAGTGCCTCTGCTCTTCAGAGCTACAGTGAAATAGAAATGCTAATCCCTTTCCTTCATTGTCAACTGCTTCATGTACCGGTTTCTTTCTCCCCTACAGGCCAGCAGCCCACAGGATCTCCGCCTCTTCTATGAGAAAAACAAGATGCTGATGCCCAAGTAAGCATTTTTCCAGTGTCAATGTTTGTAGGCACTTGTTTACTCTGTGTTTACACCTGTCATTGCATGCTCCTGGCTTGTCACTTGGGGAGGTGACTAGAATGTTTGGCCTCCTGCCTTTCCCCATTCCTTAAACCAGCAGTGACGTGGCCCAGAGAAAGTCCGACGGCAGCAGATAGCCAGGGTTGGGGAGTTGTGTCTCTCTGCAGACACTGTTCTCCTACCTCGCAAAACCCCAGGACTGTTAGTGATTCCAAGAGCCAGCTAGAGGTCCTGTTCCACACATGGCTCCCCTGAGGCTGAGAGCCTCGGGAAGAACTCAAGGCAGTTCTGGGATCGCGCGAGCAGCCAAACTGCAGCCTCTCCTGTAACCTGCCATACCTGACTGCAGATCACATTCCCATTTCTCACGTGTCAGGGCAGCAACTGCTTGTGTCCATCCTGCTGTTGGGGGAAATACTATAACCTCCCTTGGAAATGGACACTGCTGCAGGTTCCAGGGGGAAAAGAGCTGCTCTCATCCCGACAGGGTGTATGTTACCTCTCTGCTCGGTGCTGGGATTTGTCAGGGTATTTTGGTTTTGTTGCTGTGGTCTTTCCTTTTGATTTCTGGGCTCTGAAAGCAGCAGCTCATGCTGGCTCTGAAAACCTCAGCCTGATACAGAGACAGGACTGAAGTTCCAGATTAGATATATAAAATCTGGATGGCCTTTTTTAACCAGAAAGTTAGCTCCCAGTTGGCAGTGCTGCTAATGCAGCCGCATATGCAGGAAGTTCATTGGGTTGCTGTATATGGATTTTTATTTTCCCTTATCAGTTCAGTCAGCTCCAAGAGATAACTGGAAGGAACTGTCAAGAAGCTGGAGCTCTTATCAATGACTTGTGATATGCTGTTAATATCCCTTTAGGTACTTCTTTTTTTGATTTGGAGGGAGGGCATGAGTTTCTACCAGGGTTACCTCTTGGGCACCTGGATGAACTCGAGGGTGTGATGGAGTAAAACACCTGAAAAGACACAATTTAAAACAAAAATGTGACTGCATAGTTGGAGCCAATCTATGTGAGCAAAAAGTAGAGCTTCTGTTTTTCCTACACAGCCCAAAACATGGCTGCTCACCTTTGAAGTAGCCCCTCTTACTAAATGAGAAATACATCCATCGAACTAATAAGTTTTCTTGTGTCAATCCCACTGCCCATGCTGTTGGCTCATGGTTCAGGCCAAGGGAGAAATGAAACTCAGCTGTAAGAGGAGAGCATGTCTGTTCTTGTAGGGATTAGTCCTCCTTTGAGTCCTTCTCACAGTCTGCATATGCCATTTTCACTTATCTGCACTTTTGAACTACCAAATTCTTCCAAAAGCTGATTGTTTTTCTCACTGTGGAAGTCAGATCTGAACTGCCCTTTGTGTAAATGGCAATTCTCTCTTTCCAAAGTCAGTTTGTCTCTTTAATGTGGGCTGCAATCTTGTGCTATTCCTGAGTAAACATGAATAAACTGCTCGAGTGCCCTGCCAGCACAGACTGAAACACAAAACTGCTCCAGAGACCTCCTTCTCAGACTGCAGCAGTGCCAGGATTTGGGGTTATGCAGGCTGGCACATGCTTCTTGCCATGGCCAAGGAAAGTGTTCTGGCTTGGGAATGAGTGGGGAAGCAGTCTGGCTGCACTGCTGCTGCTGTCAGGTGAGGAGATGCTGTTTTTGAGCATTCTGGGGAGCCCATGGCAGGGGAAGCCCAAAGGCCTCACAATTTTAATAGTGCTGATCTAAATCATTAACATTCATTGTGCTGGTTTGCATGGCAGAGTACATCCTGGGTCATGGGGGCAAGGAAGCAGATTTGTTGCTTATGTTTAAAAAGATGGCCCTAGAAAATGATGGTGAAGGGTAGCAAAGCTTCCTGCTTTGAACATGTGAGGTAAGAGGAGACAAACAGGCTCAGGAGACAAACAATCTGCACACTCTTCATCTGTGTTGTGCCATCTGAAGTCCATGAGTTGATGTACCTGTTTTTTGGCTTTAAAATCATACCAAAGCTAAAGTCATAGCTGGGAAATGGACTCATTTTGAATGAGAGCTTTATATGTCACAGATAAATAAATGATGATGATAGCACAGGGCTGCAGGACTCCAGCACTAATGCATTTTTCAGGAGGCTGCTCTCTGTGGTATCTTTGGGTTATTCCATTACACAGTGTGCTTCCAAGGGACACCTCTTTTGATGGGATGCTCAACCTGAGTTGAGCATCCCATCAAAAGTCCAACTGCATCCCTTCCAGAGTCCTGGTTGGCCTCCTCCTGTGTCAACCTGAGAAGGTGCACAAAACCATTCTAGCATCAGAGATGGAAAAGCAGCTCCTGCAGTACAAACAAGGATATGAGGGATGCTTGCCCTCATTCTCTGTTCTTGGAATTGCCGGGTTCAAATTCCTGCCCCAGCAAGCCTAGGGCTTCACAGAAAATTAACTGTGTGGTACTGAAACATGTAAACACATACCTTGCTTCCCATCTCTTGTTTCTTTGAACAGGAGTCATGTAGTGCTAGCTAGCACCCTTTTTTTTCCCCCACTTTTTTTGGGCTAGCTTCTGTTTTACCCCTGTCTGTGGTAGGGTGTGTTGGTGGTGATGGTATAGGAAGGGTTTTTCTCCCAGCATTGGTTGGGCTTGGCCTCAGGGCAGTGACTGATGCCAGAGCCACGTGCAGAACCACTGAGAGCTAAAATTACTGTGCTGGGCACACATGCCATTACCTCAGCTGACCCAGCATGGGGAGAGGGGAAAGCCTGGCAGAGCGTGGGGGCCATGCTGGGAACAGCCGTGATAAACAGAGTTAATACCGAGAGGAGCTGCAACCACCCACGCTTCACTAGGAGAGCTCTGCCCCAGCCCAAAGCCCCCAGCAGCACTTCTGGGGATGGAGGGAAGTCAGCAGAGCTGAATCCACTTATGCAAGAGCTGAACTCGGCTTTCCCTGCCTTAATCCATTCATTTATTCCCTACATTTTTCAATCTATGGGGGTTATGAAGAGCTGCCCTGGCCTCTCCCCCACCTGCTTGTGGGGAGAGGGAGAGCACAGTGCTTTACTAACTTTTTTGTATTTCAAAGGCTGTTAAAAAAAATATTTTCTTCCTAACTATGCTGAAAAGTGGGATAATAACTGCGTGAAGTTTAGCTTGCTGAGGTGGCAGTTGCTCACATCTTAGTGGCCTTCGATTAATATATGCTGTATATCAAGGAAGCAAATAGACAAAGGTTACTTGCTACTCTTACATAAGCTGCACTGAAAAATAAATGGCTTAATAAAATGGTAGTAATTGGCAATACATTTCACCACCAATGTCTTAATTGGAAGCTTCCCCTTGGAAACTGCTTTGTTCTAGTGATCTTATTCCCATTAGAGCAAGTAGGAGTGATTTTATTTATTATGTGTGAAATACTGCAAGTGCAATGGGCTTAGCTGGGCACCAGAGGGATGGCACTGAAGGGAAGGATCTGCAGGTGCTCATGGGAGAGGCCACTAAAGCAAAATTAGCTGTAGCCTGAACAATGACAGTGGGGAGTGAAAGCCAGAGACTCAAAATAGAGACATTTCTGTTCAGCCTCCCTCCAGTGAGCTCCTGGTGTTCCTGGCCCAGCAGGCATGGAGTGAGTTTGCATTTGCCAGTTGCCTTCCTGAATATGTAAGAGCAGTTTAAGTAGACCACAAGTCTCTTATTTTGCTTTTGTTTTCAATCCTAGCATCCCCAGGGAGACATCAAGCCACCTGAGGCAGCTCCTGCTGGGCCTTTTGCAGCGTAATCATAAGGACCGCATGGACTTTGGTAAGGCCTCCTTCCAATTTCAGTTCTGCTGCCTGTCTCTGTGTCTTTTGGCACTGCACAAGCCTCTCTGCCTTTGGCTGGTGCTAAGAGAAGCATTCAGACACCTGGATTTCACCTGTGCCCAGAGGGTTGCATAATCTTGGGTGGTTTAGTTTATGTGCTGGAAAGGTCAGTGCTGATTTCAGTACAGTTTTGTAAACCAAGGAGACTTGGCACACCTTCAGCATATGTTTGTTACTTGCATTCCCTGTCCTGGCTTTTGCTTTTATAATCTCTCTGAGCTGTGGTTAAGTGTGCTGCTAGGTAAAATGTGTCTTGTCTATCTGTCCTTTTCTGTCACAGTTCCTTCCCAGAGCTGCAAGCTGTGCTCATTTACTGAACAATCCAGTCACTATCCTCTGTTTCTCAGGGTTAGCTGTGTTAATCTGACCAGGAGATGTAGCTGCTTGCAGACCCTCCCCTCCTTTTCCAGTTTCTGTGGAGGGAAGCCTTAATTCTTCTCAGGACTCAAGCTGGCAGTCTCCAAGCCTTTGTCTCAGTCTCCTGACTTGGCTGACATGAGGATTTCCTCTTTTGTCTTAATTCCTTCTAAACTGAGATCAATCATTGTGAGCCCAGTGGTTTTGACTTGGCAGCATCTTACAGATGTGTCTTAGCTGAGCTCAAAGGTCTGCAGAGCCTCCTGGGAAAGCCATGCCCTAGAGGAAAGCAGACAGAGGTGGAGCCTTTCCTTGAATCCCTGAAAGGACCAGGTCATCTAAAGGCAAACACATCCTGTGTGTGTTCAGGATGCTGCTTTTTAGTCAGACTTGGGGCAAAAAAGTTTGATATTTCTGGGGTTTGAGGGCTGGTTTTCTGTTGAGTTTCTGTTTGCTTATCTGCTTAGGTGGTGTTCCTTCTGGGCAGCACATGCTAGGTGATGAAGAGGAATTGTTTTGCACCCTCTGTTATTCTTTTGGATTAGAGATACCAGGAGAGCCTTTCTGGGGATGGTCAGCTGTGTAAGCAGCAATGGATTACCTGAGGCTGATCGTAGTTATTCAGTGATGAATGCAAAGGACTGGTTACTGGAGTGTAGAAATGAGAGAGTGAGCCTTTTGAAAAGTGAGTTGTTGAAGCTCCTGACAGACTGGCTTGGATAGAATCACCTGGCAGTGTTATTCCCTGCAGATCTTTTATCTGGGCTGTGGATCTCTATCTCTTCTATCATGCTGCTGTGCATTTCAAAAGAAAGTTTGTCTGGGGTTCTTGATTCCCCACTGTCAGAAATTGTCTGGCAAACCTTTTTAGCCCATATAAGCTGGTTTGGTACCTCTTGGGAGTAGAGCACATGAGTCCATGTCTAACACTTGGAAATTTGAGATAGTAGATTTTATCACTCTGGACAATAGTGACAGCACATCTTGGAGTATTGAGATTTTTCCCTGTCCTTAATGTATTTCTCAATAAATTGGCAGATCCGCAGAGGAGAGGGTTTCCTGCTGTTCCTTGTTCCCTGAGACCCTCTGCCGGGAGATGTCACAGTGACCTCCCCAGAGCTCCCCTGGGGCTCAGTTGAGTCACACAACAGCAACTCATCAGCTTGAAACTTCGTTTACTTGTTGTGTGTCCCAGCTGCTGTTCTGCCAGGAACTGATGCTCTCTGCAATCTCAAGATTATCTAGAGGAAAACCAGGAGGGTTTCAAGTTGCAGGTTTCCTGCTGATGATTACAAGCTGGGTTGTTTAAATTTTGCTTTGCAAGCACAGCTAATAAGCAGTTTGTAGTGGGGAGGGGGAAAAGTGAAAGAAATCATCATTTCCACCCCCTCAGTTGAGTCAGCTTGGCTGAGGGACGGTACCCTCCTCCAGTGTAGCAGGCTGAAAAAGAAGCAGGAAACCCTAGCAGCTGAGCAGCTCCCACAGGATGGGGATGTTCACCATTCACAGCAGATCTAATCTGTGAGATGCCAGCTTTCCCTGCCAAAGATTTCATTCCCTGTCTTGGGTGAAGCTCCATACCACTGCACTCTGGCATGGCAGTGGCAAGGGGAGGCTGGGGAGACAGGGATTGTTTAAGGTTAAAAAGCAGACCAACAAAAAACCCGGTGACTGCTTTCTGGAAAGCTCAGTCGCCAAAGAGGAGCTGTTTGCAGAAGAAGTTTGTAAACCCTGGGTGTTGCAACAGGAAATCCATTCTGGGAAAGAAGCTGAAGCTCAGTAATCAGTGTTGATCAATGGCTGACACTCCCAAAAGACTGAGTTGCTGATTGTGATAGGAGAGGGCTCTGGCACAGAGCTGCAGTGAATCAGATGAAGGAGCTGGGAGAAGTGGCTACTTGTGAGGATAGGCAGACGTATAGAGAGTGTTCAGCAAGCCAGGACAAAAGCTTTTCTTGGCCTGGATCTGTAGAATGAATTCCCATAATGAGGGGAGGAAGCAGTAGTTGTGTTTGATGTCAAAGGGAGGGAGTTCTAGGCTGTGGTTCTGGGGTGGCCCATTAAAACTGCATTTCTGCCCTCAGTGCATGATGGGTTTGGTCTGTCTGTCATGGGAGATCACTCAGTGGAAGTCTTTTTGTCCATCATTCCTATTTTGTGGAGTGAGTGGCAGTGCAGTGTGATAAATACAGCTCCCCTGGATCCCTACATGTAGGGTGATTCATCATCCTGATCAGCCAGGGATCCAATTAATTTCCCATGCTTTTTTCATGAGCAGGTCCTGCATCCAGTCTCCAGCCTGTATTCTTGACCACTTCTGTATGCAGCCACAGTCAGTCAGCTTCCATTGTTGCATGGAAAAATCACTGTATAGCACTCTAACTTCCTGTGTTTTATCTGCTTTGTAAACTTCTTAGTCATTTTCTTTCACTGAGTCATTGTTCTTGATTTTTTTCAGATGAATTTTTCCATCACCCATTCTTGGATGCAAGTGCCTCTATGAAAAAATGTAAGTATTGCATTTTTGATTACAACTCTTTTTGAGCCATGGCCTGACTTCCTTTGCTGTTAGTTCAAAAGAAAAGAGAAATACTGCTGTATGTTTCCTTAATTATTTAGGCAGGGATTCAGTGTTTATTACTGTGTCATGTCCAGATTTTGCCATCAAAATGTATTTAATTTTACTGAAATGTCTTCTAAGGGGTGATTTGGAGATATTTAGAAACCTAAAGCAGAAGCAAATCTAGCTTTGAAATGTATTCAGCTGCTTTGTGTGAAGTGCTTGGCCAGTGGAGTGCTTGTAGGTACACAGGATTATGCATCATGGTCTTGCTCTTCATCCTAACCTGTAGGACCATTTTGTGGTTACCAAATCTTGTTTCATTGTTTGCATCAAAGTTTTTGATACATCTTGTTTTAGAAGGGTTACATTTGGTACTCTCTGGGAGCTGGCCAAAACAAAGACAGATAACCATTGCAGGTTCTCTCTTCCTCCTTTTGGTTCAAAACTTTGGAAAAGTTGCAGCCACACGTATTATGGTACAGAGGTGGAAAACAATTCAGAATTGCTTCTATTGCTGGGGGGCCATCATAATCCTCTGGCCAGGATACTTGGGTTAGTGGAATTGTGTATGGTTGTCTTCTCTGGAGGGATTCTCCTGGACATTTAATCTCCTGAGTAAATACAGCACCAAGAATCTTCATCAGTGACTAATTTGGGGTGTCCAGTGCAAGGTCTTGGAGGAACCATGTCCAGCACAAACCCAGCTTCCCTCTTGGATGTGTGCCCACCAGTAGACACACCTTGTCTGATATCCACATCATTCCTGTCACTCTCTTGCTTTCCTGCTGCCAGAGCAGGACTTCTGAGTTGTCCCTGATGAGATTTTACCTGTTCACTCAGGTGATCGTCCTGCGGGCAAGAAAAGACGTTTCTGGTTCAGGGGCGCTTTCAAAGCAGCCAGGGCCCTAAACCCACCTGTGCCAGCAGCATGTGGGGCCAGCCCTGGAACATGGGGCAGGAAAGGACCCTGGCCCTACAGGGCTGCTCCTAAGCCAGCCCAGCTCCTGGCTCCTGCTGTCCTGCGGCTGTGTGGGAAAAGCCCTTTGGAGCCTGCTCCCCCTGTGGGCAGAAGATCTTCCCCTCAGGATGTTCTTGTGTGCTCACCACCTCATCTCCTACCTCCGGCCGTCCCGCTGCTTCACTGGCCAGGGGAGCAGAAAACCCCGGAAAAACGGGACAGGGTTCTCCTGACTTGGCCCCAGTTTCCAGCTTGTGCGGGAGCTGTGTGCAGGAACCAGAGGTGCCATTATGAGCAGGAGACTGTAGCTCAGCCTTTGCCCCCAGCTGCACCAAGGTTAATGGTGTGGGGTCAAGGACCAAGGGAGAAAGCACCTTTACAGGCAGGTAAGGCCTCCAGGCCTCTCTGTCGCCCTGCTGATCCTCACCTCCGGACATATGTCCACAGCCTGGGGTCCTCTCCAGGCAGGAGAGACTGCTACTGGTTTTGAAGACATGGGAGAAATAGCAACCCATTGCTGGAGATGTTCAAGCTATGGTGCACAGAAATCTGCCAGTGGAGAGTTCTTGTTGTCTGCTATGAGGTCTCTGCTACTGCCAGATGCCAGTGATGGATTAGAACCCTTCTGGGAAGTGTGCTGAAGAGCCTGGAGGAGAAAGGCTGCCTGTGGTCTTTCTGATTTCTGATAGGAGAGAGAAGAGCCAGTGTGTCATCAAAGGTCAGGTTATGGTGATCTCCATAAGAAAATCTCACCTGAGATTTATGGAATGCTGTCTAGCATGGCAGGGGGCTTGACCTTTGCACAGCTGTAGCTGAAGTGTGTCTTGGCAGGGCTGCAGTTCTCAGGGGTTGGCTCCCCTGTCTCTGTGTGCAGAGCTAGGGTGAGTCCAAAACCTTGCTGTGCTTCTTCATCTCAACATGTGGCTCAGCATCACGAGTGTAGGAAATACTAAGGAGAAGAAGAGCTGCATCTGAACCATGATGGTCGTGCTCAGACTGAATTAGAGCCCTCAGGCCTGCAGTGGAGAGCTGGGGAAGGACCAGTGTGCCTTGTGTTCTTGCTCTCCTTGAGAGCTGATAATTAGCTACCACTAAGTCGTCCACATCTGAGTTTTTTTAATATGATATAACTTTGGAATTCTAGAAAATTGGTGAGTCCTCAAATGTAGATCATTCTCTGGGTGGATCATTTTGAAGCTGCTAAGGCAGGGGGATCCCCTTGTTGAAATACATTTGCCTGTTTTTTTGAGGTGCTTCAGCAAAATCAACATTTCTTCCAAAAACCTTTCAGTAAGACATTTCTGACAAGCACCTCTTCTTCCCTGCTGTTTTGAGGGATGGTTGTTTTCATGTCCCTCCTCCTGTCTCCCACCCTGGAGACTGGGTTCAGGGCCCTTGGGCTTTGTTAACTTAGATGGTGTACTTTATTTATTTATTTTTTTTTTTGCTTGTTTATTTATAATTTATTTTATATTGTGGGTTTTGTACCTGTGACTAAGCATGTACTTTAGATGTGTAAAAATTTATTAATAAAGTCTTTAAAATGCTGTGTCTAGTCAGACTGTCGTCTGTCTGTAGCCAGGTCTGATCAGCATATGGTATGGGGCCGTGTGTTACAGTAATAACACATGAGAAGGCATAATTAGATGCTTGTGCAAGTCTTCTCTCAGTAAACACTTTGTAATTGGTACCCGTGCAGAATATTTTGGAGGTTTTTCTGCTCCTGCCTTTAATGAATGAGAAGCTGCTGCCTCCTTGACTCTGAGTTAAGAGAGCATGAAAGGTGAGCGGTTATGGTTCAGAAGTGCACGGGTGCTTCAGTGTCTGAAATCCCTGTCAGGCTTAGCTTGACTTTTGCCATCTTTTTAATCTTATTGTACATAAAATACTCAGGTGAAAACTAGCTAAAAATCCCTGTGACTTCTGCATGTAAAAGATTTTAATGTTGCAGACTTTTAAACTCTTAAAAGCAGCTTATTTGGACAAGTCCTTTCAGAGTTTGCACTCAAACTTTATTGCCTTGTCAGAGATTGCAATTAAAAAACTTTTTGATGAGTGGTTTTAATTGAATCCAGATAAACAGAAAAGTGCATCTCTCCAGTGTTTGTAGAACTCAGATTCCAAATAAAGATTTTCTATAAAACTTGAGGGTTGGATATTTTTAGGACATCTGAGCCCCTGGTAGGATGATGTGTCAGAAGTTATTTTTACAAGTATAAGATCCAGTATCAGGATCCACACAGCTGGAGTACAGGCTTGCCTTTATGGCTCCCAGCTCTCCCATTTTGAAACCAGTTGGCATTGGTTACACAATGTGCAGGATGACTGTTTTGTTGCTGGGGCAAGTTGGAGAGGACAATTATGAAAACAGACTTATTTACATTACAATTACAATCCAGCAATTTCTGGATTTGGGTGGGGGCCTGCCTACAATTCATGTTAACATTCCCCACATTCAGACTCAACTGAAAACATGATGAGCCAAGTGTTTGCACCCTTTTTAATTTTGAACTGGGAGTGCCTGGGTGTGTGGAGGAGATGGAAGCAGGCGTCTTTCTTTCAAGCTGGCCTCCATGGCTGACACCAAAAAAGTACCCCAGCAGGGATGTGGAGGTCAGAGAGGGTTTGTCAGAGCCAAACCTCATGGTTCTACATGCATCAAAGTCTGTTTGTAGTGTCAGGACCTTCTGAGTTGGAGCTCACAGTGCTACAGTGTGAATTTGGGGAGTTCAAAGGCATTTAAATAAGAACAGTGATTAATAGAGGCTGTGTCTAAAGGAGTGCTTCATGCAGCTGAGTTTGAGTTTCAGATGATAATGGCAAAGTCTGCCAGCTTGTCTTCCCTCCTGATTAATGAAAAGCTGTCTGAAGCAAATAGTCAAAAATAGAAGTGTCTCAATTCTAGCCAGGTTTAAATCAATAATCACAGAACCAAAATAGACTGGAGGGGACCTTGTGAGAGAACTGGAATGACTCTAGCTAAAATATGCTAATTCCAGGAAAAATGAATGGTGATGCAAGTCTTGCAGCAGGCATGTGTGGATGCAGTAGAGAGTTCACTTATCTTTGTTTTAAAAGCACCCTAACAGAACAGGAAGGGCTGTCTGTACACAGGTGAGCTGTTCTGTAGCAGCTGGCAGGATAAACGGGTGGGAGAGACCCTTTTTTCTCCCTCCTTTCTGGTATTAAATCTATAGGGAAGGTCCTAGGGATTGCTCTGCAGGCTCTGTGGGAGGGCTGTGGAGATCAAAAGCAATGTGATAGAGGCAGGACAGAGCTCTTCATTTTACAGGCAAGTTCTCAGGCCTCCGTGTGTGTTCCTGAGCATGGGGAGGGAAGGCAGCTATGCTGGCTGTGGACAGAGTGGCTCTCCATGCCAAGGCCCTGACCGACCTCCCAGAACACTCATCCTCGGGATACCTCCATCCCTGCTGCTGTACAGGAGCCAGGGCAGTGTGTTACAACAGCACAGTCCATCAAGGGCATTAAATCTAGTGCAGAATAGATGCAGAAGCTAGAAAGTCTGTCCAGCCTGCCACCGCCATCCCGCTGTGGATTCCTACTTGTTAATGTTGCCAAAGGCTGGGGGAGATCCCTCTGACCCTGCTTAAGCTGTTAAAAGTGGTCAGTTACTTACATTCAAATGTATATTTTAAGTCTGCACTGCTTTTGCTTCTCTTTCCTGTTGTTGGATCTTGTTATATCTCTCTCAGACTGAGGAATTCAGTGTCTCAGTGATTGTTCTCTTTGTGATAGAAGACTGGTCCAGTCATCCTTTAACCTTCTTTGATAGGCTGCATGGAAGGACTTCCTAAACCCTTTTATTAAAAGGCATATTTTCCCATTCTTTTGTCGTTAGAACACTGTTTCAACAGTTAATTGCAGAGAGATGGACTTTTATTTTTCTAGCCTGTTGAATAAAGTACTTTGTAGTATCCAATGGGATTAATGACAGAGGTAGTTTTACTTCAGACAGAAGCATTCTTCTTCTAGATGTTATTAATCTCCCTTGTATTAGGTATGGAGTCATTAGCACAGGTACTGTAAAAGTAGAAATTTGATAGAAGGTGCTAATTCTCTGCCAGCATAATGGAAGAGTAGCAAAGTGTTCCTTTCCTCAATTAAGCCTTGTCTCTGATCTCTGTCTTAAGTCATTCAAATACCAAAATGGTGCCAGTGTAAAATCTGACTTCAGGCTGCCTTGAAGTGGGGATTTTGGGCTCTTCTGTGCTGTTCAGTCTTGTGCAGGTGGACTGGGGAATTTGAACCACTAACTATTTCAAAGTCCTTTGAAGAGCTGTTGTTACCTTTGCCTGTCTCCCTGCTCACTGAGCTGAGCTCTTCTGTTATTTACTGAACTTCACTTGCATAAGTCATTAGAGTTAAATATTCTTTTCTCCTGTGATGCCTTAATCATCTTTTCTGCCTGAAGGTCAGTGCTAACCAGGCCTTTCATCATAAGCTTTAGGCCTTGTGATGGTTACAAAGACCAGTGCAACAATGAAGTGAATAAAATTGGCAGTTCCTATACTGAACAATAAAACATAAAGGGAAGGGACGCAGGGATGGCCTGTGCTGTGAAAACAATTTCTATACAAAGATACTAAATGACCAAAACCTGTTTAACTCGCAGAAGTGACCAAGTTGAGCTATAGGAAGCAATGCACTATTTCCTTGAGTAAAAACCCCCTTGAGGGTTTTTTGTTGGGTTTTGGGTTTTTGCTAGGAACATGTGGCCTGGGGTGCTCGAGTGGCTGTTTGGACAGCAAACACATAGGCTTTGAGTAGGCTTGTGTTTAACTTGGCACACACCTCCCAATATTTGATGTATGTGTGCCAAGCCATGAGGTCTCATGAAGAAGAATCTGTCAGGGTATGGTCTAGCTCCTGGCTGCTGCCCCAGACATGAGCAATTCAGTTCACTTTTTCTGTTTCCCTTTCCCTGCATTTGCAAAGATGCTTTGGAGGCTCTTTAGGGCAAAAACTGTCTTGCTCCTTGGGTAGGTCAGTGGTTGAGTGGGCATCTGACCTTAGTCAGGAGTTCTCAGGCCTGTGAGAGTGTGCACGGAGGAGTGGATGGCTGGGAATTACATAACTGAACAGAATGCTAATTTTCTTTTGTTCTCCTTTAATTGGCCACATATGATACATAAGTACATGATGGTGCATGAGATAAACCTGATGGGAAAAGATGAAGAGGACTTTTTATTATTGCTTGATCTTGGTTTAACCACTTCTTTTGGTTTTGTGTTTCGCTGGTTTTAGCTGCTTCCGTGCCAATGCCTTCTTATCCCAGTTCTGGCTCTGGCAGTTCCTCTAGCAGCTCATCCACTTCCCATCTGGCATCACCTCCTGTAAGTACAGCTCAGAGGATGCTCTGTTTGTGTTAATGGTTTTCCTGCTTGTGTGTTTGAAATGAGGTCTCTGCTTTTGTGCTCTCTTGGCGCAAGTCACTGAACACTGTAGTTCTGGCTGGGCTTGGTGCAGTGTTCTCTCCAGTTTAGAGTTTGGATCCTGAAGGTTGGCTTAGTCTCCCTAAGACACATTTCAGCGTGCCGTTGCCTGTTGGATGAAAAGCCTTTATGAAAGAAGTTGGTAGGAATGACACTGGCCTGTCTTGGCAGATATGGAAAGCTCCTTGGAACCCAAACCAGTTGCTAATTCAGGGTGTAGCTCTGCTTCCTTGGCTGCAGATTCTGTATGTTCAAGCAAAGTCTCTGCAGCCTGACAGTATATCCACCTCCTTTTGACCTGCATGTCCAGGCACCACAGAGGGACATTCAGCAAAGCTGTTTGCTCAGACCAGGCCTGCCACAGTCCAGTGGTCTTGTGAAAGATGATCTGAACTGATGGGTTTTCTCTCTGGTTACCCAAAATGGTGAAAACTTTTCTAGAGGGCAGAATATTTAAGTGACCAGTGAAGTGACATTCCTCCAGCTCGATGAACTGAAAGGTTGTTTTTGAAGGCACTTGGTGAAAGCTGCCTTTGACTTAGAACTCAGGAATGCTGGTGGTGTAATTGGTAAGGGAAGGGAGAAGGATTGGATTTTTTCCTCCCTGGCATGACTGCTTTTTTGCTCTGCTCTCTGAGTTTCCCTAGGCCAAAGTATCCCAATTTGGTATGGGAAAGGCTGAGGGGCACCAGCAGAAGTTGATGTAGGTGCTTGTGATGTGAGCTGGACAGAGAAGACAGGTCTGCTTCCCTCTGAATGTTTCATAGCTGCGTCCCAGAGAGCTTCCTCCCTGCAGCCTGAAGTAGAGGGTGGTTGGCTGAGGCCCTCCTGGCCGTAAGACTCCAGAATGAGCAGATGGTGTGAAAAGCAGGCTCACTCTCCTGAGCTTTCCTGGTCTGGGCAGCTTAAGGATGGTACAGAATCACTGCCAGACTGGGAGGGGGTCCCATGTTAGAGATTTACTGCACCTCTCCTGCTCTGCCCTTGGAGGTTTTGCTGGTGGAGGTGTGCTGGCTCAATCTGGGAAAAATGCCACCTCTGCAGGGCGGAGTTCGCAGATTGGGTGGAAAAGAGACAACTTTGACAGCTGGAAAATTCATTCTGCCTGTATGTACTGTGTGTGC
The DNA here is from genome assembly GCA_013390105.1 of Tichodroma muraria. Taxonomy (NCBI): domain Eukaryota; kingdom Metazoa; phylum Chordata; class Aves; order Passeriformes; family Sittidae; genus Tichodroma; species Tichodroma muraria. Next base: position 77,357 of record WAAG01061408.1, read on the forward strand.
AGAGAGAGGGAGTCCCCACTGGTGTAGCAGGAGAGTCTCTGGAGGGTTAGCAAGGTCTTAATGAGGCCCAAGTGAAAGCTGCTTCAAGTCTTTCTCAGCCTGGAAATGCATTAGGATAAAGATTGTGATCTGCTCCATGGGCAGTTCAGCTGCCTTAAAGCTTTCTTAAACCATCCTGCCTCCTCCATCTGTCTGCAGTGTGAGGGGATTGTGGGGCTATTTATCATTTAGCTGAAGGAAGCAGGAGAATGGGACTTGTTAGGAACTGTCCTGCCTCTGACAGCTGTGAGCTGTTTATCTGCTGAAAGTTCAATCTCTTTTGGGCCTTTCTTTAGCTACTTAGCAGCAGTACAGCAAAACAGGGTGGTCTTGAAAGTTCAGGAACACTTATCTCCATGTTACCAAGTGCTGCAAAAGCACAAATAGAGACCAGATGGTTCTGTGTTTAAGAACAAAAAAGAAAAAACATAACCCTAAAGGACAACCAAAAGTATCTCTGAAAGCTCCTCTCGTGTTCTCAGCCATACTAAAGTGAGTTGGTAGAAAATGTGTGGTCGATCCAAAAATCCTCAGCAGAGGGGTGCAATACCTCAAGTGAATTTTTCTTATCTGTGGAGCATCAGACACATGGGAAGTATGTTTTGTGTAAAAAAGATGTGCTGTTCTGACAGGGACATAAAAGGCTGTTCCTTTTCAGCAAACTGAACAGCTGCTTCTGGCAAGCCATCAGCCCTGGTTTATCAGCAAAATGTTGTTTGTAGCCTTGTACAGCCCAGTTTAAAGGATGGAGCAGAATGATGAAGTAGCTGTGCTGAAGCCAGTGTTTGTTTTCTCCTTGAATTAGCAGTCCCTTGGAGAGATGCAGCAGCAGCTGCAGGAGAAGGCGCTGGCATCTCCTACCCAGGATTCTCCCGGGTTTCTGCATGGATCCAAGGACTCTGCGGGAAGCAGCAGCAAGAATTCGTCCTGTGACACAGATGACTTTGTCATGGTCCCAGCACAGTTCTCAAGTAAGGTGGTTTCTGAAAATGCAGGTGTTCTGAGCAGAGGGGAATGTGGATGTTAAGGATAGGTATTGAAAAGTTGAAAGAATGATTAAAGTTGTCTGTTTTGGCTGAATAGTAGGAATGGTTTTGTTTTCAAGCTGGCAGAGACATCTGGCTCACTGGCTAGTTTCATAGGATATTTTGTAATTATCTTTAAAGTCAGGATTTGAGAGTAAAGATTACTTGAAGACCTCAGTAAGAGATGGATCCTGGAAGTCCATCTGGAAAAGAAGATAAATAGGCTCACAGGGAAAAGTCTTTTTCTCACAGAAGCTTTTACCTTGTTATCCTGTCTTTGGTTTCACTCAGCATCACAGTCTAAGACAGGATTTCAGCCATCAAGCTGGATTTTACACTTGAAAAGAATCCCCAAGAAAAACTAAAATGTGTTGTTTTTTCTTCAAATGCTCTAAATTTAATTTTAGGGCCTTTATGTGTTTATACTTTGATAGGACTTGCTTGAAAATACAGATGTACATAGAACCAAGGCCTCAGTTCAGCCACACGCCTAAGTATGTCTATGCACAAGTCCTTACTTAACCAGCAGAAGGATATTGTTCAAGCCTGCCCATGTATGGTGCTTTGCTGAGTTGGAACTTGGTGGTGAATGTTGTGATTCCTCCTTTCACAGCTGCACCACTTGTATTAGAACAGGAGTTTGGAGAGGTAATCTCTGGAAGATCTCTGCAATCCTTATGATAAGAGGAGCTTGTGTTTTCCCTGGAATCAGTGGTGGGACCAGTACACACTTGCCTGGCGCTGGTCATGTTCCCAGTGTTCACATGTTTGTTGTGTACCCAGCTCCCAGCTCATTTGGCTGCTCTGGATTTCTGCCACAGAGGACTGGATGTTCCAAAGCACTACAAGTATCTTGTACCACTTTTACACAGCAGCCAGTGACTTGCACCAAGTGGACATGGACCTGTCACCTCAAATGGTTGTCAGGTTTTGGCCCCCTTCCAAGAGGACTTGCTTTCAGCCTAAATTTTCCAAACCTTCAGGGTGTAAGGATCAGCAGCCTCCATGACGGACTTCAGCTTCAGCCCACATGTGGTTTGCAAAACACTGACTTCAGGAACAACTCAGCAGGGCTTGGAGGAGCAGGAAATTCTACACAAAATCTCAGTTGCTATGAATGTATAAAGATTTTTAAGAAAATTATCTTGAATTAATCTGTTTCTGCACTTCCTTGTCCCTCAGGTGATTTAACTGCTGAGGCTGCAGGAGGGAAACCAATCCAGGACAGCCTGATGTACAGTGGGTAAGACCACCAAGGCACCTGAAATTGTCCAGCCACTGGAGCCTGCTGGGTGTTTGGGACTGTGGGGTTCTGGTGGATGGGAGGGAAGATGTTCCTGAGTTAGCCTTTTTTTTAGGGGTGTCTGTCACCTGCCTGGTTCTGACCAGTTTCAGTTTCATGTGGTGGGAGCAGGATGACAGTCCCCAGGTGTCCCACTGGTGAGGTGCTGGGCAGACACAGCTCTGTTGCTGTGCTCTGTAGGAGGGAAACAGGGTTGGTTCCCAGGCTCTGACAGCTGAGTTCTTTCTGTTCCTCAGGAGTTCCCTGGTGACTTCAGCAGGCTTGGAAAGCCAGGGAAGAACACCATCTCCCTCGCCCCCATACAGCAGCTCTCCCAGCCCATCCGGGTAAGAAAAACTATTTGGTGTTGTCTGTGCAATACTGAATAATTGAACTCCCATTGACTTCCAGGGGGGATTTTACTCTGGTTGGTGTGCTGGGCAAGATCCACATCTCTCCTCTTAATTAATGGGTAACCAGAAACACCCAGGAGAGACTCCCCAGCCTTGGGCACTGATCAGTCCCAACTACTGAGCCTGTCTCTCCCTCTTCTGGCTCTCAGGAAGGGCTAGGAGAGAGCACAGGAGAGCTGAAATTAACTCTGTTCCCCGAGAGGGCAGGGATTGTTCCCAAGCAGAAGGTAAATGCACTCCACTGGCATGTATGTGCTGCTTGTCCCCCAGTGCCCAGCCCGCAGAGGTGGGGAGAGTTCCAGCTGAAGACCCTTGTTTCTAATTCATGCAGTGAATTAGAGCACAACACTTCATCCAAGGCTGAAGTTATGATGGACTTGAGTTACTGGACAAGTGTGGGGGAGCGTTGCTCGTCTCCCCTTGCTGTTGAAGGGCAGATGAGGGCCTGCTTAGTTGTTTGTGATTTGTTGAAAAGCTCCTTGTGCTTTGTCTCTATAACGTAATGCTGATACTGGACCTCATTTACTAATGGGGGATGCAGGAGTGGAGGAACATGTGCAAACAGGTGTAGTCATGGGTTTCATTCCAACTAAGCCAGTTGCTCTAAACTCAGTTTTGGCCTTTAGAAGTGTTGTAGGTGACAGCTGCCCACACTAACAGCACCAGCTGCCCAGTGGGGCCAGACACTTTTGTGTTCTGAAGGTGTTAATGGTCCGTGGAAGGTGATCCCCTTGACTCTGGACCCTGAAGCTTTAGGGTATGTGCTTAGCTTGCAGGGAGCTGCTGGTGTTGCTTGTTCTTGTTCCTGCCTGCTGGGGAAGCAGGACAGCTTTCATCTTCTGTTCTGTCAATATGGCACCTGTCGGGAGGACGGTTTAAGGGGATTTCACACTGAGAGATGGATGACCCTAAAATCTTTTTTAAGAAGAAAATATAGTCCCAGGCTGTGTGTTGAACACATTTGTCACATGAACAGAGCCCAGAAAATGACAAAACATAGCCTCAAAGCATACAAATTTAACAGAGAATAATAGCTCAGAGCCTAGCTGACGTGATCAGATTAATTGGCAAGCGTGTACCACAGTGTGGAGTTTAATTGCATGAGGCTTCTTATGCCATTGCCTGCTAAGCTTTTTAACAGCTTATTCCTTAACTGATTCCTTTGCATTCTGGAGATCAGTCTCTATTAAAGGATTTGGCCTTGCTTCTGGGTAGCACTGAGGGGAGGTTCATGGAAGTTGACCACAAATGTCACCCACTTTTCACTGTTCACCAAACTGGCCTCATCACTTTCTAGTGTATCCCAGGGTGGCCAGTCCATGCCAGAGGCTTTGATCTAAACATGTTTCCACTCTCACTGTCTTTCCTACTCATTCCCAGCAGCTTCTGTGGAGCAGATGCCAAACCCTCTAGTACTACTTCCCACTTTTCTATCTGCCTTGAAGTAACACTGAAAAGCTCATTTCTGTGCTGTTCAGGATGGGGAGTAAGACATCAGTAATGAAAGACTGGTGCAGTCACTCTGAGTCCAGAGGATAAAGCATGCTCTTTGGTCTGTCCCTGAAGGGGCTCAGAACTGCTGCCACCCAGGTGTGCCCTCACTGGGTTTCAGTGCCCTTCCCTCTAGATGGCACAAGATCTGTTGGTTCAGCACTTGGCTCCGGTGGTGCAGAGGACTCTTGGTTTTCCCTCTGCCTGCTCACTTGGAAGCAGCAGTTCTCCCTTCCATGTGTGGCTCCAGGCTAGCAAGCAGTGCTGGCTGCAGTCCAACTGGGACAGAAAGCAAGGGCTGTTTCAGAATGGCCAGCAGTGGGTTTTCCACAGGATGTCATGGTAAACTCTAGGACAGCTCTCCTTGCTCTTAACTAAAAGATTGAGAACTAGGAAGAATTAAAGCATGCCAATAGTTGATCCTTTTTTTTAATTAATTTTTTTAAATACTTGAAGATGCTTAGTAAGTCTAATGAAAGGTAATTTCTTGGATGTACCCCACATCAGATTTAATACCATTTTCAAAGAGCTTTTAATTACTGCCAAGTAGTTAAACTCCCTGTCCCAGCTTTATCTCTTGGACTTTGCAGGTTTATGGTCAATTGCATTCTTTAGGGCTTGAGGCCAGTTAGCAGGTTTAGTGTGTGTCACCTCATTTGGATAATTTCCTTTGCAACTTGCATCGGGTGAAGGAAATAAAACTTGATATAACTTTTGGGGAGAGGGAGAATCCTTTTACCCAAGAGCTTCTTTTCTGATAAAGAATTTTGACCAGATGAAAAAGATAGCATTTGAAATGTATGTTCAAAGTGAATACAAGGTTTCATGTGAACCTTCAGATTTCTTGCTAAAGCTTTGTTTTATGTCTGTCACAACACCATTTTACTCATGGAAGGCAGATACATCAAAGCCTCACGTTTTTGCTGAGCCACTGAATGCCTTTATTTTATTGTGTGTCAGTGAAGAATCAAGGCATCCATGCTGCCTTTTGGAGACAAATAGAAAAATTAAGTCTGTTTTCTTGGTGGAAGAAATAAGAGCACACAAGGAAGAACATATGAAACTTTAAAAGCTTGAGCAAGGAATGAAAAGATTGGAATAATTTGATCATTCAGCCTTGATGAAAGATCTCTTCCAGTGGCTCTCCTGTGATGGAGTAGTGTCTTCACATGCATTATGTGGAGATCTGCAGACACTTTACTGCAGATCAGTTTTGCTCTTTGCTGTCACCATAAACCACAGAATGCTATGACCTTCCTCAAAACAGAAATTCTGGTAACGGGACGCTTTGAACTGCCAAATAAGTCACAAACTCTTCTTTCTTCCCTTGAGAACACACGCGTTCTTGCTGAATTAAATGTGTTCTTTCATGTCATGTAAAATACTTCCATTCCAAGTGCTAGACCCCAAGGAGCAATGCTTGCAGCTTGTCAGGGGCAGACCCAGGTGTGTGTCCTTGATTGACAACGAGGGAGACTGCAGAAGCCTTCATTACCAATAGATCTTCCTGTAATTGTTCAACATCCCTGCAACTGGTGTTGGCAGTTGTAAATAGCGTTGCCCTGGCAATTAATCCTAGAATTCTGGGGCCTTTGGGAAAAGACTTTAGGCATCTACTTAGTTAAATGTGGTATTTGCATGGATTTTGTACAGTGTGGTTCATGTGTAGCCTGGTGGACAGGCCAAGAGTAACCTGGGGGTAGGTATCAGACATGAGCCAATTAACCTGCTTGGGTGGAAGGAGCCTGAAATTTGCAGAATTGACTTGTCCCATTTTGTATGCGTGATATTCTATCTTGTCCTTGATGGGTATATAGATACCAGCTCCTGTCACTCATATTTATTTTCTCCTGAGTTGTCTTCTCCACCCTGTAGTTAACTTGCCAATACTCTGATCTCCACCACTGCATTCCCTTCGTGGTGTGAGACTTCCACGGGGATGCCGTGGCTGCAGCAGTGCCTGTGCACGAGTCAGTCACAAGTAGCTCCTGTCAGCAAAGCCTGTGGTGCCATCCTTTGTGAGCCATGTATGTTTAGCCCCTGCTCAGTGCTCTGCCTGGCTGTGGATCTGAGCTGTTGGAAACTAGGCCAGCCATGGCCTGAAATAGCAGGGCTCTGCTTTTCCTGGAGGGAGTGGTGCGCTTGGGTGTACGTTTTAACATCAGGCTGTGGGTGGGAATGGTGCTGGAGGAAAGGTGCCTGTTTTCAGGAGATGTGTGGTGCCACTTCCCTTTGATATGAGTGTGAACCACCTCCCTGTGCAAACCCACAGCCCCGGAGCAGCCCGGGGGACGCTCCCTTCGTGCAGTTGCTTCATGAAGATAAAATCTCCAATTACCTGGTTGAAGGCCCAGCCCTTACAGGAGGTTGTCTCTGTGTGTCTCCTTTCCACAGCCGGCCAGGGCAGTTCTCCAGCAGCAAGTACGGACAGTCTGTGCCCATCCCAGTCCCCACACAAATCCACAACTACCGTCGGATCGAGCAGAACCTGCAGTCTCCCAATCCATACTCCTCTCCCCGGTAAGTGCTGGGGCTGGGATGAGGGGGTCTGTAGACAAACTGCTTTACACTTTACTTTCTGTACCTCTATAAATTCCCCTATGTGTTGGGCTCTCTCCCTTCCTGTAGGGAGCCAGTGTGGTGTGTTTTGGGGTGTTTTTGTGGTGGTGGTGAGATTTATTTGTTAGCGTTCTAAATTTTGCCTGTGTGTAAGAAAGCTCCCTGTCAGCTCAGAGTGGAGGCTGAGCCACTTTGAGTCTGACAGCTTTTCCCATGCCAGCTATGGATTGGGTGTCCAAGTGTCCAGGCAGAGAGAACCATCCATCTGGCAGATGCCTTTATAAAAGGAAAATTTGAGATAAACAACTGAAATGGATGGAACTACAGAACTTACCTGACTTTACCTTAATTGGTTCCTGTAGCCAGTCATGCCATAGATGATGTGTTGTGCACGAGTTGCATATTAATGTGGTTATGCAGCCAGGACTGAGTAAATCATGAGCAATTTATGCCCGTGAGGCAGAGCATGTTTTCTGAAGGCTGTCAGGAAGACCCTGACGCCAAGTCTGCAGCAGACAGCTGACCTGAGTGCAGAGGTAATGCCTGGTACATCTGAGACATGCAGGGCTTCTGTCTCTTCTCGCATGTGATTGCTGGTTGACAGCAGCAGCCCAAGTCATAGACTGATGGGAAGGAGACCAATAGAGGGTCTTAAGAGCTTGTGCAACAGGGGCACTCAAATAGAAGTGTCTAGGAGGTGTCATGTCTTTCCTAGGATAAGTTGTGTTGGCATCTGGATTAGTTAAAGTTTAGATTTCAAGAGTAGGGTAATACGTATGTCAGCCTAAGTTGGGGCTTCAGCCAGCCTAGTTCAGGATAAGGCTTATTTGAAGTGGACCCAGGAGTAGAGAAATGATATGCTGATATTGATCAAGGATAGGGATTAGCAGAAGGCTTGGTCTGTGCCACTGTAACTTTAATACTGTTCTATGCTAACTTTTTTGAGCGTGTGGCAGGTATTGTGGTGAACTCTGTCCTGTTTCCTACATGCCTTGTGTTTTTGACAGCAAAACTTTTGGACACTGTTGGTTTTGGACTGCACAAGAGTCCAGGTTATCCCTGTGAAGTATAAAGAGAGAGCTCTGGAGAAGGTGCTGTGCCAACCCCAGACCTGGTGATGGGCTGCTGAGTTGAGGCTCACAGCCCACAGCTACAGTCAGGGAGCAAACTGCCGTGTTTTGCTCCTTTTAGTCACTTCTGTGTAATGCTGCGATTGGCATGTCCCTGCACAGGAACTCGAGGAATGGGCCCAATCAGGGTGACTCACAGGCTGCTTTTAGCATCTTCTCAGCATCTCTGGCGTCATGTTTTTTCTGCTCCAGGAAGCCATACTTATCTCTGGCCATCATTTCCTCTAATCAGCAGGTTCAGTAGACACCCTTCAGGAATGGCAGGAGAAAACTCCACCAGGCATTCAGTGTGTGATTCCATGGTGTATCAAACAGGCCATTGCTGCCGAGTGCAGAGTCATGTTTGCTGAGTCATCTGATTGCAAACCATGACGTACCCTCTGGTGTTTGAGAAATGTCCCCCTGTCACCTGACTGGCTGCTGTGTGCCCGTGTGGTGTGGTTGTGGACAGGTGTGTGGCTTGGGGAGGTGCTAATTAGGTGTATGTGCCTCTGCCCAAATCACCTGTCCTGCTCATCTGCTGGCTTACCCCGGGTCTTATAGGGTGGCACCTGACATTCCGCATCTTCCAGCAGCAGTCACCTGGTGGTTTTCTTCTACAAGTTCCTGCTAGATAAAATTCAGCCTTCTGCATGGCTCATGGTCTGGAGAATTAAAAACATGGCAGGGCAATACTTCCTGCCACTGAATATCTAGGTATCTTCTCACCTTTCTCTTTGGAAATTCATTTTGCTTCAGGGCCAGGCACTTGATGAGCATTAGCCTCTGAATCTGGAGCAACCTGAAGAGAAGTGATTTTTAGGTTAAAATTTTCAAGTGTTTCCTTTTTTCCAAGCATGTGATTATAGCATGGATTTACTTGGCTGCAGAATGTGGTAACACTGAATAGGGGCAGAGAGGTTGGCAGATCAACTACACAACTATCTAAACTACTGAAATAGATTTATTTTTTAAAATGTATTTATTTTCTGAAATGTGGCATAAAGTGAAATATACACCTAGAAGTGTTGTCAAGTAGATTTACTGACAGTTCATCAGGATGTTTCTGCCATTCCTGGCACTGCTGAAACCCACATCCTTTGTTCCTTCTGTTCAGATACATAAGGGCAGTTAAATGCAGCATCCCTGGCAGAGGAGGCAGGATACCTTAGTGACAGAATCTTTCAGTGGCTCAAGCCTGGAGGGGTTTTTTTCAGCAGTTGTTGATTCCCGTCCAGAAAACCACCTACTGGTTGAGACTAATGTTCTTGTAACAAGAGAAAAAATGTTTCCAAATTGAGAGAGAGAATGAAGGACTTGATGAAAAGACTGTCTTCTCATATAGAGTAGTGTAATGGGAATCTTGGTGAAGGAGCCTGCACAGGCAGAATGGCATTGAAATTTTGGTTGTGTGTTCTTAATGATGGTGAAAGGATTAACATATTGAGAATTATTTAATTAATATGCAATAATCCTGTCTCTCTCCAGATTGATGGTGTGGATGTACTCACTTTCCCACTAGTTTCCTCTTCTGTTTCATTTTAGCACTGGCTAATACTCAAGGTTCCTGCATGTGTGGGCTTTACAAATTAATTTTAACTTGCTAAGTTGAGCCTTCAAAAGGAGTTGAAGGCGTTTAGACAGGCATTTCTGACTGTCCAGCCCAAAAACCCAAATTCCTTTGGGTAGCTGTGAAGTGTTTCAGATCTGACAGCCACACACTGTTGTGTTTTGCTGTTTTGCTCAGTAGCTCCTGATTTGAGTCCAAGCTCTGTTGCAGAGCAGTGCCTTGGCACACTTTACCTCAGCATTGAGCACAGAGCTTTCTGCCTAAAAGCTGCTCTGACTGAAGGGCAAGTGGCTCAGCATAGAAGGCACACTTGAATAAAGCCCTCTCAGGGCATTCTAGAGACACTGCCTACCATAAACGTCTTGGACAAGGCAAGATACAAGGAAACTCTATCTTGTTCAGGATTGAGGTAGATACCTTCAAGCATCTGCAGTGTCTCTGAAAAATAACTGTCCTCCTTACAGCTAAGCTAACCTCGATTGTTCTTTTCATTCATTTGAATTAAAACTCTTGAGAACAAGGATTACATCTTAATCTATTGTGATGTAGTCCTAGAAGAGTGAGATTTTGATCCAGGATAAACAGTCATGAAGCTCTGCTTTTGTGGGAGTAACTGTGTGTGTGTTGGGTGATGCTGTTCTCCTTCCTCTTCTGTACTGGCCTCTGGAGTAACCTGTGTGCTGCTCTTGTTTCCTGTAAGGTCTGGTACAGTCCGGAGGTCCAGCAGTACAAGTCCTCTTGGTTTTCCCAAAACTGGTGCTTCCCCTCCGTATCCTGGAGAGCATGGATCCGTGCCCACCACTAAAAAGCTCTCCTTTGGTGGTGCCAAGCCGTTTATGCCATCACCACAAGGTAAGATGTCAGCTGGCACATTGCTGTCCTAGTAAAATCATTTGCCTCTTTCCTGTAAAGAGGGGGGTTTTGACCAGCTGTAGCTGCCAGATCGTAGAGAATTCAGATTGTTGTGTTCCCCTGTGGTTCTTCTCCGCAGATTATTTGACAAGTGTTTTGACCTCAGTAAAAAAAACTGTTGGTCCCAGGAGAGGCAAGCTTTGCTTTGGTGCCTACATCAAACATTTTGCTGCCCTCAGAAGAGGGCCTCTCTAAGTGCAAAGTATCTTTTTACTGGCTGGGGTTGGGATGAGAACAAATGTAAGCCAGTAAACATCAAAGGGAAATTCTGACGAGCTTTGAAAGGGCTTGAACTTCCAGACTGAAAAGTTTTGGCCAAGTATCTGGTAGCCTGATCTAGATGCTAATTCAAGTGGAAAGAGGCAAGAGAAACCCCAACGTGCTGTGGATGCAATTTACTGTTTTCTGTAAAAGAACAGACTGATATCATGAGCTGTTCTATATCCCTGGTGTCTCCAATCCTGTACTTATTAGTCTCTGCTGATGGGGAAATACAGAATATTCATATTCTATTCCTCTGAACTAATATCACTGCAAAGTCAGACTAAAACTTGCTAAACTAATACCAGGCAGAGGTTTTTTTACCTCCTTTTACAGGAGCTGAGGATCTTCTTACCACTCAGCTAGGGCTGAGAAGATGGAAGAGATAACTGGCATCTTTCTATAAACAGGTGGTTCTTGCCTATGAAAACGTAATGCTGAATTAACTTCTTTTTACTTCATTCCCTCACAGTTGGAACAATCCCAGAGCAGCCCAGCCAGACTGTTGTCCCATCTTCTCTTGGAGCAGAAGTGAGAAGCCGTGTTCCTGCTGCTGGTGCGTTGGTCCTTGCCATCCTTTGGTATTCTTACGGATAAAGCCAGAACTGTAGTCTCAGGGCATTCTAGGTTGGGTTGGTTGCTTCAGCAGCTTCTCTGGGTGTTTGGCCAGCCAGGATCTCTTGTGTGCTGGTGGTAGTTGGGGTTGATCCATTCACATCCCGTCAGCCAGCATCTTCCAGTGCTCACGGACCCTTTGTTGCAAAAACTCAAATTTGGGGCTTGGAAGCAATGGATTGAGTGAAGGAAAAGCATCTCAAAACCTCCAACACCCCCTCTGCCAAGAGGCCTGCTTGATGTGTAGTTTCCTTGCTGCTGAGCTCTGACAGTCAGGGTCTGTGTCTCTGAATGGGCGGCAGTGAAAGAAAGAAGCTGCACTTTTATTTCTCTGTTGTTCATATCTCGTTCTCCCACGGACCCAAAACATGGCCAGGCCTGGCAGTGCTGTGGCTCTGCTCAGTACCATGCTTAGCCACAGAAGTTTTGATCTGCAGCTGTTGGAGCTGTAGATCCTGGGGTCAGGCTGTCTCTCCGTGTTAGGACCAGGCAGTGATGTGGTTTGTCACTCTGTGCCCTCCAGGTTCCTTGGCGCCCGACCAGTCTCCTCGAGGGATGGGCTCCCGCCTCCACAGTGCTCCCAACTTGTCAGATTTGCATTCCTGCAGGCAGAAGATAACCAAGCAGCACTCTGATCCTCTTGTTGCTCACTTTGGCCATACCCCAGTCAGCCAGCCTCTGCAGATTCATGGCTTTCAGCACTGCCGGCAGCTCCGATCCTCACCGAAGCTCTCAGAGTTCATGCAGAGGAGTCCTTTGCCAACGATAGTGGGCTCCCCTACAAAGGTATGCCCAGGAGTCTGCTTCTGGGCCTCTCACAGCTTGATCTTCTGGGTGATTTGGGGATGAGCTGCTGCAGGAGCAGATAACTCTGATCTGGGTTTATCAGCACTTGCTCCTATCCTGTGAGGGCTGTGCGATGAAATGGGGTGGTGTCCTACTTCCCGTGGGCAGCTCTGCCCTGGCAGCAGAGCTCAGCAGCTGAGCAGAGCCTGGGCCTGGGAGCAGACAGGGGAAGGAGCTGCCCCAATGGCCGGAGTGTCCAGCCGGTGGGGACACGGTGACCCAGCTGTGACACGAGCAGGAATCCCCAGCAGAGCCAGCCACCAGTGACAGCCCTGTGCCTCATGGGCAGTGAGCACTGTGACAGCATTTCCTCTGCTTACAAAATTCTCAGTAGTTTGTTGTCCTTTCGTTTTAGCCTTTCTGGGATTAGGGACAAATAACTGTTCAGGGTGGGATTTCTACCCTATTTCAGGCAGGTTGTTAAACAGTTTAATTTTGATAAACAAATGGGGACCAAGAGGAGCCTTCCTCCTTCATTTTAAATACAGATCTCTGTTCTTTCTATTCTCCTTAGGCTGTGTCCCCATTTGAGTTTCCCAAAACCCCAAGTTCCCAGAATCTCCTCACCCTGTTGGCCCATCAGGGGGTCATGATGACTCCGACACGGAACAAGACCTTGCCAGACCTGAAGGAGATGGGCCATTTCCACTGCCAGCAAACTGGGTTGGGATTGAGGCCTGTGGAAGAGATCAAGGGCAGGTGAGCAGCAGTCTGCTTCATACAGTGGTGCTTCTCTCCTCAAAAGAGGACAGATGGGGCAAATTTCAAACCCCAGCTGATGCTGAAGTTGTAGTGAGGCATCTGTAAACATTGTGTAGTTGTCTGCTATCACCTTTGGATTGCAAGCAGGTATGATACAGACTTTAAAAGTCTTCTTCTAAAGGGACAGGCCATGGCCTGTATTTTTTTAAAATGAAAGATTGTCTGCAGCTTCACACCATGTTTAGTGTGCAGAGTTTCATCAGGTGGGGATGCAGGACTTTGTTACCAGCCAAGCAATTGCTCAGATGCTTGGCTTGCTCTCTGTGGGGCCTGTCATGGAGGAGAAGCTGTCCTGGGTGTTCCTCCTTCATCAAACGGTGGCACAGGTCTTCAGAAGAGAAATCTGCTGGAAAGCCACGTGCTGGCTGTCATGATCACTGCAGGATAGGAAGTTACTCAGGTGGTGCTGTTAAGCTTTTCTTAGGTGCCTGTCTGCACACTGCAGCTTTCTCCAGTGTTCTGGAGGAGTCCTCTGATATTAATTTTCATTCCTTTCAACAAAAAGTAATTGTGTTGTATTAATGTAGTGAGGATTTGCAGTTAGTCATGATAATTTCATGCTTTCCACAAGTAGCAGGAGGTGCTTCAGATGCTATGTTGAAAGCGTGTTTTTTTCAGCTCCAGACTGTTTACTGTGTAGTGTTAAGTGGCTGTGGACCAGGAATAGCACAAAGAAGTGAAGTTAGCTGACACCTTGCACCTGTTGACTTTCAGCATCGTGTTGTATGTACTCTTTTTAGATCTCTGAGCACAGGCAGGCTCACTGACCTGCTTCTGAAGGCAGCCTTTGGGGCACAGATCTCGGAAGCTGGCAGCAGCGACAGCCTGAACAATGAGAAGCCAATGGAAATTGCAGGTAGGTGGGGAGGCCAGGCAGATCTGGCAGGATGCCCTGTGTTAGGGTTTGCCTGCACCCCTCCTGCAAATGGGAGGCTGCTTTGCCGGTTGCTCTTGGCACAGGAAGCAAGCGCCATGTGTGAGGAGTGCAGTGGTGTTTGTTCTCTGTGGGCTGTGGGTGCTGTGTAACTGCTGGATAGTGGTGTGATTTTTGTAGGCAGGGAGGGCTTCCTCTTCTGGCCCCTTGTGCGTGTGATAACCTGTGGAAGTGGTGGCTTGGTGCCAGGCGGCTCGAGTGTGAGCGGCTCCGCAGGGGTGGGTGTTCTGGGCGTGCAGGCCAGGCAGCCAGGAGGGAGAGCAGCTGCAGCAGTGGCTGGCGCTGCCCAGGCTCTGTCCTGTGGCCCGTGGTGCTGGGGATGCCTCACTGGCCTGTGCTGGTACCCACTGTGTCCCAGGAGAGTCTGCAGGAGCACACCCGCTGGGCGAGGCACCCGTGCTCTGAGTAACCTTCCTGTAATGCCGGTCTGCACCTTTCAACTGTCTCCCCAGCTCCCTCAGGTGCTTACGGAGGGACCCTGCACTCTGGTGCCCGGGCTGGGGGCTCTGCCAGCCCATCCCCAGTGATTTTTACTGTCGGATCCCCTCCCAGTGGAACAACCCCCCCACAGACCACGAGGACCAGGATGTTTTCAGGTAAAGGGCCCAGTGGGAATGCCTGGGGGCAGAGAGATGTGTTGCATTCCTTGCTGCAGGGCACTGGTGATGGCAGAAGGCTGCTCAGAGCAATCTATAGAGTTCTGCTGGTCTCAGCACCTTTGAAGTTCTAGTGCTGGCTCCTGCCAACCCCAGTTGTTGCTGCTAATTGTTTGCACTGGCATTAGTGCCAGTTTTCCAGTTTCATTTTAGAGAGTGGTTTTCCAGTACTGTCAGAGACAGGCAGACTTCTACTTTATTGCTCTCTGCTTCAGGAATGGTGCTGCAGCTGTTCACAGAACCACTGTTGCTGAGAGGTCAACAAATGTAAAGATTGTGTTGTGTTCTGATTGTTCTCCCCGTGGGTTTTGGATGAGCTATAAAAGATGAGTGTGACTATCTGTGTCCAACAATTTCAGTGCACAAGGACTGTTGGGGAAGAGCCAGGAGGGCTCTGTGTGCAAAACTATTAGAGGTGTTACCTATTCTCTGAGCTGCTTAGGTAGGAGATGGGAAGATGCACTCCTGCTTGGCAGATACTCCTTGTAAGACACCAGTGCTCTGGCCTCATCAGCCAGCAGTTGTGGTAATTGGCCCTTGTGGGATAGTGTCTGGGAGTTGGAGTCTATGTTCACTTTAAGAAAATATTTGGACGTGTTTTGATTTGCATATTTGGCTTGTTTGGTTTTTTTTATCTTGGCTATTCTTCATCTGAATGTACTTGAGTCTGTTGTTCTCAATTACTGCAGGGAAAGTTTTGATGTGACCATGAATAAGCTGCTTGACTGGGATGGGGGTACATGTGGGCTTGGTTCCTGTGTATAACTTGCATTTCCATCCTAACTAAAACCACTCATGTCTTTGATTGCCTGGCAGATTGGAACCACAGTTCTTCCTTTGTCTCATTTATTTGGAGAGTGAGCTTGAAGACTCTTAAAAAGTGTGTGAGGGGCCTGTAGCACAGTGAGTTACTGTCCTGGCTACAGCCTCCAGCTACTACTGCAATGTTGGATAATGACGGATAGAGGATTTAGATGGATATCCAATGATGAATAGAGGATTCAGACTTCCTGTGTTGCTTTTCAGGGATAATAGCAGTCTGGAAGCAGATCCGAGCACCAGATTTTAGCAGGTTGATACTCAGGTGCTCAAGGGTCTGTCCAACAGTCAGGATGTCAGATGGGAGGCCTGGAATAGGAGGCTGTTGAAAGTGAGCCTGCAGCACTCACACAGTGTGAGGTCAGGGTGACCAAAGCAATGCTGCAGGACAGGCTTTGTTTATTAGGCCTGTGCAGGAACCCCTCATGTTACAGTTAATGCACAAAATTAATGGTGGAAGGGGGAGATTTGCGAGCTGTAAAATTTTCACCCCAAGTGCTTGGACAAGCCATGAGTAAGGACAGTACTAAAGTCAGAGCCTTTCTGTGAGTCATCCTAACTATTTCTGCAGACAGCCTCTTGGAATTACAGGGCGCCCAGAATGTGGTGTTGTAGGTCCTCTCCTCTCCTGTCTCTGAGAGAACTGGAAATACTCTGCCTGTCTTTGATGATCCACTTAGCTTTGAAGCATTGCTGCCAACATGGAGAGAACTTTTGGGAGGAGAAGAGGCTGTGCCTCTGCACAGCAGTTGTGCATTGTTATATTGCTGAACCTTTTGAAGGCAGGGTAGGGCAGTAAATTAAACTTGTGGTTAGAAAAGAAACATCTTCCTCCAAAGGACCAGTGAGAGTGGAGAGTACCACCTGGGTAGAACTTAGCAGAGTGTTGGAGCTGGTATTGGTATCCCCCATCAGACAATGTTTCCCTCTGTGGCTGAGTGTCAGGGGTAGGAAAGCCTCTGCAAGTGGTGAATGTATCGTGAATACTCTGAGACAAAATCTCCTTTCTGCTCCTAGGGTGGGTTCAGTGTTCAGAAGGGGAAAAGCTGCTGGTGAAGGAGTTGTCTGAGGGACACCATACCTACAGGGTCTCCAGAACCCTGGGGTTAGGGTCTTGACTCAGCTGGTCACTCATTCTCTGCCCAGCCTCTTATTTATAAAGAGGGGAAAGCAAAAGTGCAGGGCATTTGATGGAAAACTCTCCTGGCTTGCATACAGGATGTTCTAGAGCCATCACTTAACAGAGTGCTCATTCAGTGACAGTAATAGCAAAAAGGCAGGGAGCCAGGGTTCAAACTGTGCTGTTCCATGGTGGGGAAGTTTGCTATGACAGTGCATGATAAAGATCAGCCCAAGGTACTGTGGCAGGATTCAGAAAGGGTTTAGCCAGAAAAAGGGAAAAGAATTTCTTCTGAGTTGTCTCTGTAAATGATCGTCGTTCTGGAAGGTGCTTTAAATCTGCCTGAGCTTGGAAGCTGGTCTGCCTGAGTCACTAAGGAGCTTGTGGTGGGGAGTGGTTGTTCTGCATCCAGAGTCCTTGCCTCTTCCTCCAAAGTACCTCTTGCCGGCTCCTGTCAGATCCAGGATCCTGAATCCTACAGAATTCTCTCTCCTGCATGAGGAATGTCTGCCTGGCCTGTTACTAATACCTCCAGTTAATTCCTTTGTCTTTTTTTCTTCACAGTGGGGTCTTCCAGCTCTCTCAGTTCTGGAGGCTCCTTCAGCGGGAGGCACTTGGCAGTGGGAGCTGCTGGGGAGGCCCTGGAGGGCCCCTCAAGTCTCCGGTACGCTTTTGCTGACCCCATCACTGCCAACCTGGAAGGTGCTGTTACATTTGAGGCACCAGAGCTGCCTGAAGAGACACTCATGGAGGTGAGTATATCCCGGGGCAAAGGACGGGGAATACGAGTAAAGCAGATCCAGACAACTCCATGCTTTGCTTTCAAAGGTGGAGCAAACAGGACAGCAAGTTCCAAGAGAGCAAGGCCGGTGAAGTGCTCAGAAAGCCCAGAGCATATTTAGCACCAAGCCCTTTAGTCCATGTAACAGCCCATGACCGGGGTTAAAACTCCCCATTTCCAAAGCTGAAATTGCAGGCTGGAAGCTCAGTTATCCAATGCATTCTATATTAAGGGCCTGTGAAGCAAACCTGCCTGCTCTGGGCCTCTCCTTTTTTAAAAGGCTCAGCATTAGTACTGGCTGACCTGAGAACATGAGTAGCTCAGTGTGTCAGGTGCCTGCCTGGTGCACTTGGGGAGTACGGTCTCTGCTGAAAGGATCTGAAAACAAAGTAAACCTGACACTTCTGTTCCTACTGGGGGTGGGGGGGACGCCGTGTTCTGCACCAGAAGAGCTGAACCAGATTGTGGAGCTGAAAGGCTGCCAGGTTCCCCTTCTCTGCAGGCTGAAGCAGAGCAAATGCTGTTGTAGCTGAGATATATTTGAAATGTAGGTCAGGCTGCCCATTTGCAGTGGAGGTGGGAGGCAGATTCAGTCACGCTTTTGGCTCTGCTTGTAATACCTCCTTGGGCTGTCTGGGACTGGAGAAGGCTCTTTGTGTCTGACACTTCTGGCGCTGCTGAAAACCTCAAGACACCAAGAGAGATATGTACACATTGTTTTAAGGATGTGGTTTGCTCTTCTACTTCAGATTTTGTTGGGCTCATTTTTTCTGACAATTCTGCATTGGATTGCATTTGCTGGCTTCATTACCTGTAAAGCCACAGGGCAAAGGCTTCCAGCAATGATATGATCACAACGGCAGTCAAACTGAGCATCCTACCTGTGTGAGGTGACAGAAAGCTGGGGCCCTGCCAGCTGCCACCACTTCAGATGCTGGTCTGAGGAGAAGTGTCCTAAGGAAGTATCAGTTGATCTTGGAATAGCACTCAGCTTCCCTGGCTGTGATGAGTCATTTGGCTTGAGTCGTAGTTTCTGCTGAGCACAGTAATCTGTTTGCATGTCACAAAACCTTTACAGCAGATTTCAGGACCCTTTTGTGCTCTGTGGACTTGGCCAGAATGCAGACCTGGCAGGTTTTCTGATTTCTGCTCCTCTTTCAGGGCACTGAAGTCTTACTGTTTAGGTGCCCTTGTTTATCTTGAGCAGCACTGTTGCATTCAGATGGGCGGCTCTTCTATCTTTTGTGAAAGTTCCTTTAGGTGCAGACAAGGCATACTGGAGGCTGGGGTTTAGTTTCTTTTGCAGTGCTCTAAAAACACAATACAGAGATGGCTACAGAAGACTTGTGATGGCAAATGAGGCCATAAATGCCAGCGTAGTTAACAGAAGCTGACTGTAGGCAGAGGAAGGACTGCCTGTGGTTAGAGATAAGAGGCTGAGACCTGCAAGATCTCAGCAGTTTCCTGCTCTGCCACAAACTTCTTGTATGACTTGGTAATCACTTAATCTCCAAGTTCCTCCTCTGCTTTTAAAGAAAATTGAGGAAGATGGAGATAACACTTCCTCACCGTGCTGGACTGCCCAGGTTGCAAGGTAGTGGGAGGGAGAGATTCATGTTCCAGATAGTCAAAGCTGCCTGAGCAGCCAAGTGCCTGAGCCAGTGAAGGAAAGAAAGAAGCTCTCAGATCTTGAGCATGGGAGTTTTCTGGTAGATTAATGTAGGAAACATCCTTATACCCCTTGAGAGAACTGAGCCAGTGAATCTTTGAAGACCAGGTTACCCACTTCCCAACAGAGAGTACAAACAATGAAGTTGGCATCTGACCCAGGCAGCAATTCACTTTGCAGACCCACAGGCATTCAGTTTTTCCACAAATACTAACTTCCCAGAACTGGTTGCAGTGACTTAAGCAATGCAGCTTCCCAGAAATGGGATAATCCCCTTTGATCAGCAAAGGAAAAACTGCTCTGAAATGACCACAGCACTTGGTGTGAGCACTTCCTCGCCAGCTGGGCAGGAGTTGCAGATAAAAGATATCCTTGCTGTCTCCTCAAAGAACCTCACCCACGGCTCACAGCACTGAACTGGGAGGGGATGAAGGCTGGGATGTAGGGTGGGAGACACTTTGTTGGCAGTTTTTTGTGGTGTAGGAGGTTTTCACTCTCATGAGATCCATGTTGGCATTGCTGTGGGAGCTAGAGCTGGGCTTATGGTGCAGATGGTCTCTCCCCCTTCTTGGCTGACTTCTGAAAGAATCCCACGGAGCTGGGATGCTCCTTGGGAAGG
This sequence comes from Tichodroma muraria, assembly GCA_013390105.1. Classification (NCBI taxonomy): domain Eukaryota; kingdom Metazoa; phylum Chordata; class Aves; order Passeriformes; family Sittidae; genus Tichodroma; species Tichodroma muraria. The sequence goes on from WAAG01061408.1 coordinate 96,839, forward strand.
GAGCTTGTAATTTTAGAGTAAGTCTCACCAGCTTCTCCAGGAAGCTGTCTAGAAATTTCTGGCCTGGGGCTGTTTGCTGCTGTTACTGTGGAAGAGGAACCGGTGCAGGCTCCAGGCTGAGTTTGTCCCAAAGCCGAGGTGTAAGGGGGTCTGGGGGTGAGGTGTTGTTTCTGTGAGCTGGAGTGGGTTGCTGGCACAGCTGAGGTGAGCAGCTTTCCCTGTAACCCCCCCTTGGCATCCCTTCAACAGCAAGAGCACACGGACATCCTGCACAGCCTGCGCTTCACGCTGGCCTTCGTGCACTACGTGATGGAAATCGCTGCTCTGAAGGGCAGCTCCAGTGACATGAGCAGCTCGGTGACATCTGAGTACCAGCTCCAGGAGAGCGTGGTGGCCGACCAGATCAGCCTCCTGAGCCGGGAGTGGAGGTAAGGACGGGCAGAGCTGCCCTGCTCCCCGGGCTTCTGTCGCTGCCTCCCACCCCACACATCCTTACGTCCTTGGGGCCACGGAGCTGCTGTCACACTGATTTGTCTGCTTTCTCTGCAGCTATGCAGAGCAGCTCGTGCTGTACCTCAAAGTGGCAGAACTTCTGTCCTCTGGGCTGCAGATGGCCATAGAGCAGATCAAAGCTGGCAAGCTGTGCCTCTCCTCCACCGTCAAGCAAGGTAAGGGGCTCCTGCACTCATGGGGGAAAGGGCTCACCTGGAGTGGAGCTATTAAAAGTGTCACAGAGGGTGTGGAGGGGGTGGAGTGAGTGTGAACCCCACCAGGGTGGTGGGGGCTCATTTGTGGTTGTCCCCTTGTGCAGCCGGGTCTTTATTCACACTGAGAATGTTCCTCTCTTCACACTGACTTTATGGCTCAGAGTTACTGTCACCCTCCTGTGAGACTCTTCAGCACTAATTGTAAGAGGGGGATGTATCTTATCTGATTCCTTGTGTAGCTCTGTCTTAGGTGCTAATGTGTACTTGATGTAAGTCCAGCTTAATTACACAGTGCATGTCCTAGGAAGTGCTTACTCAGCAAATAGAGACTTGTCCTGGCAGTGATGATTTTTCAAGTGAAACAAAAACACAGGAAGTGAAGTACTGGTAATGCCAGAGTCACTTCTTTGCTGGTGTTACAGCTTTGCATTTGCATCTGACTGGCTGTGGGGAGAGCTGGCTGTGAGTCAGTGATTAGAAAAAATAATTTTAAAACTCCCATTATAATATTACTGAGGAAGCTTTTTGAAGCACTTGAATTACTTGACCCACCAACCACCTACCACAAGAGCTTTGTCTTTGCAAGTGTTTGTGCTGCCTTGGGATGGGGTGTAAAAAAATGGAAGCTAAATACGATGAGCACACATATGTTGTAGCAGGCAGTGTGGAGCAAAATACACCAGATTTAGCTACACATCTTCCACAAGTTCAGGCTAACAGGAAAGTTGTCATAACCCAAATAAATCACTTCTTTTCAGAGCAGATTGCAGCTTCTAGATTTGTAGTGTCATTTGTCCTTCAGTATGAGGGAATTGGGCAAGGCTGGCTTTTCTTGTTCCACGCAGCGTAGGGATCTTCAGATGGGTGTGTAGGAGTTAGTACTCATCAGAAGTCGGTGGGAGTTTGTGTTCAGTACTCCATGTAGATCGTGCCATGTAGCTAGGGAGACTCAGCCTGTGGCATCCCTTGCTGCTGTGGATTGTTATTTAATCGCTCAGAGTCAATTTGATTCCTGATTCCCCATTCTGAAACCTTCCCGCACGACCTGCCGTGGTTCAGGAGAGGAGGTGGCCTTTCACAGGCATCTGTGTCTTTTCTTAGTGGGACAGCAGAGTCCCAGGAGAGATTCCCTTGCTCAGTCAGTGCTGCTGATGCACGCTCCAAGAGCTCCCAGGTGTGAGCCACGCACCCCTTCCCATCACGTCACCACCCATCAAGTAGCAGAAGCTCTATGTGCTGCTGCTGCTGGTGTGTGACATCCTGTACAGAGCAGACTGCTCCTGCCTTGTGACTGCTGAGGGAAACAAAAATACACCTGGCCTCAGGTGAACCAGACGTGTGTAGGAGTTGCCACATGCAGCCTTATAACTGGTGAAGGTGACAGAGGAAAGGGGAAATACCCCCTTGGTGCAGGGCTTTCCTGCCAGTCTACTGGCTTCAGAACCCCATTGTCTCCAATCCTTTGGGGTCCTGCACGTGGGGGTGGGGAGGCACAGGGAGAACTGTGAGTAGTGCCTAAAGCATTTCTTTCTTTTACTGTAGTTGTGAAGAAGCTAAATGAGCTTTACAAATCCAGTGTATCCTCCTGCCACTGCCTCAACATGAGACTGCAGAGGTTCTTCTTGGACAAACAGAAGCTCATGGATCGGATCAACAGCATCACTGCAGAGAAGCTCATCTTCAGCTACGCTGTGCAAATGGTAAAAACCTCACAGTGCCTGGGACTGGGGTTAGCAGAGAGCAGTGTCGGGCATTAATGGTTCCTGCTGGTGGCCTTAGCTGGTGATTCCCCTCATGATGCTCCCCTCTGGAGGCTGGGCAAGGAGGGTGTCCATGCAGCCGAGGGACTGTGCTGGGAAAGCTGGGTCTGCTCTGGGAGTAAGCTCTTGGCACTGGGTTGTTGCATCAGGTGCAGTCTGCAGCCCTGGATGAGATGTTCCACCACAGAGAGGACTGTGCCCAGAGGTACCACAAGGCTCTGCTGCTAATGGAGGGGCTCCTGAACATCATCACTGAACAGGGGGACATAGAAAACATCAGTAAATGTGAGTATTAGGTGACTTTTTGTTTTTTCCCCAACTAGAACATGTGGGCTTTTTAACTGCATGGATCAGAAATTTCAGTTCCCAGCACCACTTTTTTTTCTTTTGGCTACATCTTGGTGGACATAGCAGAGGTCTCTTGGCTTATTACAGCTCCTCACAGCCTGGCCTCCTGCGTTTCCAACAGAAAAACTGTTAGAAATGCAGGTCCCTGTTCTGAGCCACATTTTGAGAGCTTCCCATGCAGAGCAATAGCCAGCACTTTGTTGGAACTGTCAGTGTGTGAAAGAACTCGCTGAAGGAAGTGGTTTGGCAGCAGCAGGGGCCTGGGGTTGGTTTGCAGCCAGAACCATCCCTTTGCACTGAGCACTTGGGAACGTGAACCTGCAGTGGCTGCAGGGCAGAGATGGCTGCTCAGCACAGCAAGGGCTCCTTCCAGCACATCTCTGAACCAGGACTGCTCACCTGCCTGGTTCCCCAGCCCCGAGCCTGGCTGGAAGGCAGCAGACACAAACTCTTCTCATCAGCAAGTGCTTGCTGTCGCAGTGAAAGCTGAGCTCTGACCTGCGTGCTGTCCTTGGGCCTCCTCTCCCAGGGAGTCTGCTGCTCTGAGGTGTCCCCTCTCCAGTGCTCTCCCTGCCCCCTGAGGGGTGTTACTCTCCATCTGGAGGGGAAAGGACTGCCTCACTGCTCTGAGCACACCTTCCCTTCCCTTATGGCTGGGGCTTAATCACTTCCGTCGCCTTTCGCTGCGGGTGGTGGGAAGAGGGGATGGGGAATAACCATCATCTGTAGGATGGTTATTGGCCTGGGCTCTGCTTCACCACAGCCATCCCAGCCCACCTGCAGCAGTCCAAGCAGTGTCCCTGTGGCCACAGAGGGAGGCCACAGCTGGCAGATCACATGCCTGTCCCCTCTGCTGGCCACCCACTGCCTGCCTTGTGCCAGCACCCAGAGCACTGGATGGCTTTAGTCATCCATGGAGGCAGAGCCCTCAGATAGGTAATGAGGGGAGAGATCTCTGGCTCCCAGGCAGTCAGTTGATTATTACTGACTTTCACAGCTGACAGGAGGCTCACTGGAGGCAGACAAAGGGAAATGGGCAGGTGGTGTGTGGTACTGGAGGGCTAAGTGAATAGGGAATACTAAATATTTTGTGTTGTACTGTTTCTTACCAAACCTAGATCCCGTCTTTTGATCCAGAGATACAGTTAATGCATGCAATAGATTTCTTTTCCCAGTTGTTATCCTGGTATTGCAAGTTTCAGCTTCCTGGTTGAGCTGTTCCCTGATAGGCAGTAGTGGGTGTGTGTTTCATTTTAGATCTCAGGTCTATGATTACATATTTCTGAAAAGTAAAATGATGAACCTGGAAATACAGCAAGTATTCCTGTATTACTTCATTACTTGAATGTATTCCTGTGAGAGGCATGAATTCCACCAAACATTTAGCTTTTGAAAGATTCTTGGGCTCAGGTGATGAGAACCTGGTGCTGATGATGCTGGATGGGCTCTCCCAGTGTGAGCCATGGCAAATGGCACTGGAGACTCTAAGTCATTTTGCCTGCTGGCAAAAGCTGCTCCAATAACTGGAAGTGAATAAATTCTTCCTGGAGGATAGTGATCCTTTGTAAAATCTTGATACCTCTGTCAGAACTCCTGCCTCCCAGCTTTCACTGTCAGATCTCTGACTGTTCAACCCTCTGACCTGTCCCATCCCAGCAGGGTGTTTCTGGTCAGGTCTTCACTGGCTTCATCAGTACCTGGTAATGATTCTCAGAGTTCTGCTTAGATTTGTCGAAATTCTACTGTCTGTTTTCCCTTTTTTTATTCAGTCTCCAGTGGTGGTCTTTACATTGGCAGGAAAATGAGAAGCTGATTGCTTGTGCTGTTTTTTTCTCCCCAGGTAAGCTGTGCATTGAGCGCAGGCTGTCAGCTCTGCTGTCGGGGTTCTGTGCCTGATTTCAGTGCTGGTGTCCTTCACACACCTCGCCCCAGCTGATTGCTTTATTCCCAACAGCCTGTGCTGTGATGGGAAACCATTCTGGCAGTAGGACACCTGGAGGATGGACTGCTCACTGTTCTGTTTTTGGACGTTTTGGGAAGTTGTTCCACAGACTCAGATTCCTTTGTGGGGACGTGTGACTGCAGCAAGCACAAATACTTCCCTGCCCAAAGGCCTGGGCGAAGACAGCTGATGTGGAAAGGTCTCCCTCGTTGTCAGAGGGGGTGAAGGATAGAAGTCTGCTTCTTCCCAGCACTTTGAAGGATAAGACTGCTGCCTATCCCTCTTGCTTAAGAACAGGGTATTCCAGTGCTGTGTCCATTGCAGGCAATGGATGTGCTGAAACTGCTGGCTTCAGTTGATGTCCAAGTGTGTCATTCAGACATAAAGGCCAGTCTGTGTACTTCCCCCTTCCCAGCTGAGAGCCAGGCATCTTCAAGCTCCCTGGCACTGGAGGCTCCCCTCTGCTCTCTCCTTTGCCCTTTCTCCTTGTGTTTATGCCTTGGAGAGGAGGGAGTTGGTGTTGTGAAGTAGCTCCCACCTCTACAGACTTGCTGAGTGAAGCAGAGGACGTGCGGCTGCTGGGAAGCTTGGAAATCTCATGGCTGCTGTGTGGGCTCCCTGTCTGCCTGCCTGGATGGGCAAACAACACAGGGAAAGGGGCTGTGCGGGAAGCAGGAGGGCAGCAGAAAGCATCACACTCCTGTGTTCGTAAGAAGCCAAAACGAGTCCGTTCCTCCCTTGGTCCCCCTGCCCAGTGGGATCAATGTGAAGGGCTCGTGGCTGTCAGCACGTACCTACCTGGAGGAAGCACTAGCACTGTCCTGCTTTCAGCTGTTGGCTCAATAACCCCTTCCCTGGAGCCCCCCAAACTGAAAACACTAGCTTTGTGAATCAAAGGAGCACTTTACACACTATGGGAACTTTAAGAAGTTGACTTTGCATCACACAACAACCCAGGAACATCACGACTGTTAGGAATTCTGTTCTTTTTATTCCTTTCCTTGCTTCCTGGTTGTTTTATTGCACTACGTGTGTGCGTATATTGATATGTATTCCTAAGAGTGAATATATATTGATATTGATATGGTTTGTGTGTAACTGTACGTATTTAACTGTACTGTATCTCGTGAGTGTGAGGCAAAGAGCACTGCAGAGTCTGTGCTGTTCCTCCTCCACACCAGGCAAAGCTGACTTGCAGTCTGGCAGTACCAAGATTTGTTTTTTATTTAAATGTTCTTTTAAGGACAGTCATTACAAAGCTCCATGCTTTTTAAGAGCTGAAGAACAGGCGTTAGGATCCCACACACTTGGAAATGCATTTTTAAAGAAGTGTTATTTGCTGCTTCGGTTTTGTTTGTTGGGTTTGTTTTTTTTTTATAAAGAAATCCCGTAGCATTCAGTTTTATGTTCAGCATTTCTTTCAAGGAGACTCTGTAGCCAAATGCGGGTGCGAGTGGCTGGAGTTCTGGTTGAGGCTTCGGGTGCTGTGAGCATGTGTGTGAGAGGAAAAGCCTTCCATCTGTCTGTGAGAGCATGAGTGTGACGTTCCAGAGTCGTGGCAGTATTGTGGTGGCGCTGGGCAGAAAAGCATCTTTGAAAGCAACTCGAAACCTCAGGCTTAGTTTTTGGGGATCTAAAAATATTTTGCACATGGCTGTTTAAGTCCTCATTGCTTTTTTTTCCTCTCAAGATTGGCACGTTCAGTGTGAGACTTTACAAGGGTTTCAGGAGCAACTTCATGGGCTTTGGAGCTGGCACTGCGTTTGGCAACATGGGTGTTTCTGTTCACAGAGCAGAAGTGCCAATAAAGAAATTTAAAAATATTTCCAATTGCCCCGACCAGGGAAGCTTAAGTGTAGCTTTCACAAATGCTACAGTATTTGGCTCACAGTCTGCTGCTTCTGTGGCCATTTGTGCTTGTGCCTGGGAAAAAAAGGAAAAAAAAAAATAAGTAAGAACACCGAAACAACCAACCCCCTCCAGCCTGTTGTGGACAGAAATGCCGAGGAGACCCAGACTGCTTCTGAAAGGCTTTGGCCAGCTGTGCAGAGGGCTACGCTGCAGCACTGAAGCACCAAGCCAGGACTGACTCTGCAATAGCAAGCCCTGCACCCCAGAGCCTCGGGCACAGCCCCCAGGGGCTCCTGCCCAGGAGAGGCCCAGCCCGGGATCCGCGTCTGCCGCGCCCCAGTGAGCCGTGTGTGTGTGGCCAGCTCAGCACTAAACCTTCCAGCTGTGCTTCATTACTTGAATGTATCAAAATCGTCCACATTCAATGTACACAAGTATATATTGCTCCAAAAAGAAAAAAAAAAAAAAAAATTGTGGTTTACAGACCTACGACCGATATATATGTATGTGTTTGTGTATATACATGCAAGGCTGTGTGTGTGTATGTGTGTGCATGGGTAGAGATACACACACAAACACAAACGTGTATATATATGTTTTTTTTCTCTCAATACTTGAAACTTAGCCACTGTGCTTGAATTAAAAAAAAAAGAAAAAAAAAAAAA